>VNJZ01013431.1:0-16415 GCA_008042795.1 Drosophila asahinai
GTCCACTAAATTGAAGTAAAAATTTTGAATTGTTCAATAATACTACTTTTTTATGTAATTAAATTTTGTCAAATTTAAAAAACTCCACCCATTATTGGTGGCCCTTGGCAGGATGTTCAGAACGAACACTGTTTTTTATAGATATGTAAAATGGTTCAATAATTTTTATGTATTCAAATTTTGTCAAATTTAAAAAACTGAACGCCTAATTTTGCTGGCCCTTGGCAGAATGTTCACACTAGACTACTGCATGAATGCATCCATAACGGCAAATGAATCACTTATTCTAAAAGTGGGCACACTTTTTTTTCTGCACAGTATAATTGGGTGTGAGTGAATAGGGTAATATTGCCTGTATTGACAGTCTGTGTATTCACTTTCNTAGATCTGTAACAAATCGATGCAGCTGTGATCTGCTTGTGCGCATGTGCGCGTATCTCTAAACAGCGGCCACTTGAGCCTAGCACAGACAAAAATGTAATCTTGACGAATATGTAATCTGAGCTCCTGCGTGAGTCACAAAAATATCTTCAAAGATAAGTGCGGGGTAGCTGTGTCTTTCCCATCGCACTCAAGAATTTTTCCCAAGTAAGGGTTAAACAAACCACTGCGTTGGTCTAGCGATAAGACTAGTTTTAAGAATCTCAAGACCGCTACCTAAAAGCGGACTTTTAAATAAAGATTCAGTTTGAAATATTAACTCAGCAAAGAAAGACGTCCCTTTATTGGGCGTTCTTTTCAGATATCGAAGAATATGTCGATGGGGCACCGATAGAATTTGATGATGACTTTGTGCCTCCTTATAGTGCCTATGTAAATCACAAATTTGCACATAAACAATTTCAAAAAATGTTTGTGGAAAATCCTTTTGGCTATGCTTGTAGCGTTTGCGATCGGCTTTGGTTCGAAAAGGATTTGAATAAGTGATAATAAGATGATAAGAGAGAGAGGATAACTAGAAGTTTCACTTCTGTCGTGCGTATGCTGGACACACCCTCTTTTTTTTATATTTTAAACTTAAAAATAGGTACGTAACCTCAAAAATGTAACTAATTTATATAGGGTTTTTGCTTTTTTTCGCTTCCGTTGACCTTATTTACAGTATGTATAAACTTGGCTATTTCGTAATGAGATTATCCTTCATTTTACATGTTAAGGACTTTTTTCGCAGAAATACGTTGATTTGTGTGTGCATATGTTTAAATGCAGACAAAAGTCAAAATAACCTTAAAAAATGTTTATTTTTTATAAACTTTTGGACGCCATATGGTTAAGGGGGAGTTCCGTTATCAATTTCCCAAAAAAAAAAGGCCAGATTAGGCTTAAAATAAGAAAAATTCAAATAAGTAAGGCAACTGTGCCAAGACTTTTGTTTCACGAAATACGTTCATTTTTTGTTTAAGTTTAAATAGTTTTAAGGACGTTAAGAAAAAGTATGAAAAAATTATGCCAATGAATACACAAATGTTTAATTAAACTATATACAAATAAATTTAATCATTTAAATGCTTAATACGTCTGAGAATAACGTTTAAAGTTGACATTTGCAACTGTGCCAACACTTAAGTTCAGCACTGTAGTATTTTTCACTAAAATATGAAGTCGGCGAAACCCGGCACTTCCGAGAATTTTCTATAGCTCTGTAGAAATAAAGCTAAATTTAAGGTTTAAGAAAACAACATTTTAATTACGTTTTTTCCTCTCAAGATCTACTTTGGTAAGGGACCCTTAGTTTCTTATACTTACGCCAATAACTCATAAACTATAAAAGTAATGCAAAAAAGTTGCCAGAATCGAATTCTGCGACCAAAAAAAACTAGAAAACGATTTAGGTTTCGGGAAAATTCGTCTTTTTTGAGGTTAGGAAACTGTTAATCGATTTTCTCATAAAAGGCACAAAACGAAACCTCTATTTTTACAAAAATGAAAGTTTATATCATATTGTATTTTTCACTAAAATATGAAGTCGGCGAAACCCGGCACTTCCGACAATTTTCTATAGTTCTGTAGAAATAAAGCCTAATTTAAGGTTTAAGAAAACTACATTTTAAATAGGTTTTTTACTCATAGGAGCTACTTTGGTAAGGGACCCTTAGTTTCTTATACTTAAACTATAAAAGTAAAGCAAAAAAAGTTGTCAGATTCGAATTCTGCGTCCAAAAATAAACTAGAAAACGATTTAAGTTTGATAGATTTAAATACAAGATTAACAAGAAAGAAAGCTAACTTCGGTAAGCCGAAGTTTGTATACCCTTGCAGTCTGCAATTGAATCATTGAAAATCTATCCATTTTGGTTAACATAAAAAATATCGAAGTTTGTAAATTTGTTTTACATTTACTTACACATTTTACATTTTAATTGTAAAATTGTACATTTTCATATAAATGTACAGATCGTTTCTATGGCAGCTTTATGATAAAATTGTTCGATCTTAATGAAACTAAAACCGTAATTTCAGAACTGTAAAAACAGCTATATCTCGAAGTTTATAAAAATACGTTGAAAAACAGGTAAGTTATAATTTTTTTTCCAGTAATTTTCCGAACATTCCTAGGGCAACTATAAGATAAAGTGGTCCGATTCCAGGCGTTCTGACATATATAGTAATTGCAATAGTAAGAAGACTATCTGCATAGTTTAATTTAGATAGCTCAAGAACTCAGAGACTAGTTTGCGTAGCAACGGACAGACAGACAGACGGACATGGCTAAATCGACTTGGCTGATCAAGAATATATATATGGTAGTTTATGGGGTCGGAGATGCTTCCTTCTCTGCGTTGCAAACTTCTGGACAATTTTATAATATCCTGCAAGGGTATAAAATGGTTTTGGGAAAATTCGTCTTTTTTGAGTTTAGGAAACTGTTAATCGATGTTCTCAAAAAAAAAAGACACAAAAGGGCACCTTTATTTTTACAAAAATTAAAGTTTATATCACATAGTATTTTTTGACTAAAATATGAAGTCGGCGAAACGCGGTACTTTAGAGAATTTTCGATCGTTCTGTAGAAATAAAGCTAAATATAAGGTTTATTATATTATTCTATTTTTTAAAATATAATATATTAATATTTAAACATTATATGATAATTCAAAATTAGTTTATAAGTCAAATATTTCGATGGCATGTTTTTATGTTTCTAGAAACATATATTTAAACATGAAGATAAAATGTAGTTTTTATATTCATCAAAAATTTAGAAGAAAAGTGTATCTTTGTGAAAGGATTGTGGTGGTCGGGTAAAACATAAATCAAAATGTTTTACAGAAAATTAAAGGGCATTTTATGTACTTTAAGTTGGAATCAATCAATTTTGGCGAATTCTAAAATCTTTTTCTTACATTAAGCGCCAACATTGGTTCTGTTACCCCACTTTGCGCCGTAGGGAAGTGAGCGTCTGAGACAGCTCCTGCGACATACATAGCCGCAAAGCAATAAGCCAAACCAATCGACCGAATAGCTGCAGAATGTAGAAAAAGTAAAAAAAAAATGATTCCCGACTACGGGATAGCCCGTCTAAGATTAAGGAGCAGGCGAAGCGTCAGCGCTCCACGCAGGCCGCTGAACCGGCGGCGAAGAGGTCAAAGATTCAGTCATCGGTTTCGTTTGCTGATATGATCCGAAACCACATACTCATCGGGGTACCCGAATGGGGAAACCCTGAAGGCCGCATTCCGAGGAGTATGTGGAACATGGTCACAGTCGCGCTTCTTCTAAAGAGCCCAAAGGTATTGGAGTCAGAACCCGGAGCTCTTTCAGCATGTGTCCACGCAGGCTAGTACCAGGGCAACGTGAAAGTTAAGGCGCTGTACACGAAGGCAATTTTGCTGCTCGGCGAGTTTTAGGAAGAGGCAAACCTAGTCGCGCTAGCCTGGCGGCATATCCCCAGTAAGCCCCGGTATCAAAAGGTATTAAGATTCTAAGGCAATTTTTTGCTCCCCAATTTAAGAGAAGGCAACATCGCGGTAGTAAGTTTAACCTTTTTCCATCCAACCAACTACTGATGCACGTTGATGCACTACGGTCAGTACACACAAGTGGACCTTCGAAACCAAGCACGTGCTTGTTAGGATTAGGTGTTAATAGGCGCGAAAGAAAAGTATATGTAAAAGAATGAGAGGAAGCTACCCTCCACCATGTAGAATACTAGCGCAGTTTGATTGCTATATTGCCTGTGTACTAAGTGAGTTTTAATGTTTTTAGTTTAGGAAGGCTATCTAAAGATGAGGTTACAAATCATTATTATTTGCATATAGTACTCTAAAGAGTTCATGCATTTCATACGAGGTTCTACCGCAGTGCAAAACTAAAGTCAAGTAGGATCTAGTGGTTCTACGTTGTACGTGGAAATTCAACTTACCCAAAAGATCGGTGCTTTCCACGTGACGACTGCTCAGGTTATATATAAAGACAATGCCTAGCATCGTTCCACGGTTAGCTAAAGAATGTAGGTTAATTAGGAGAAGTCTTCTAAAATAAAAGGGCAACCTAAGGTTTACATCCCAGTTTAAGCCACTGGACGTCCCACTGGGGACTCCAAACGCAAGATCCATATTCGTGACGTAGGGGCATAGAATTTCTTCGACCACAGTTTAATAAATCCAAGCACACCCCTGGCTTTATTCACAATACACGAAATATTATCAGTAAACTCCAATTTAGGATTTAGGCGGATACCCAAATCGCCAACTAGAGTGATCCTTTCCAAGGATCAGCAGTTCAGCGTTTAAGTCGCAAGCTTGGGAGAGACACGTGGGAATGTCATCAGCTTGCATTTGAAGCCATTTAGGTTTAATAGGTTTTCACTGATCCATTTTTAAAAGTTATTAAGATCTGTTTGTTTTGAACGCAAAGTTAACCAGACTTTGAAAAATCGGCCCTAAGTCGAGTTTTCTAAGAAAAACGAAATCAAATGCTTTACTGAAATCAGTATATATCACTTCTGTCTGCAAATTTTGTGGAAAGCCCCCTATAATAAAAGAAATGAGCTCCAAAAGGTTAGTTGTCGTTGATCATCGTTTAATAAATCCATGTTGGGATAAGAAATTATAGATATACACAAGTGCTGCAAATGGGCAGTAATTACGTTTTCAAAAAGTTTTGGGATGGCTGACAACTATGAGATTCCTTTACAGCTGTTAGCATCCATTTTATTACATTTTTTGTGGAAAGGAATGACAAATTATTCCTTCCAAATAAAAGGAAATTGGGATGTTTCTAAGGATAAGGTAAACAATTTTAGAAGGGGACTGTACAAGGCCTCGGCACAATACCTAAGCGCACAACCTGGTATTCCATCTGCCTCGTTGGTGGTACTGCAATAAGGGCTTTTGGCAACACAGATTGGTTGGCTGTATTACCAATTTCGGCCGGTAATCCAGGCCTGCCACCCTGGGGAGCATTTGGGAGGGGTTGTTAATTTTGATTTTGACCCCTCAGCGGACTCCACGGATATCGCTGGAGCTGCGGTCTCACCCGCGGCACATTCGGTGGCCGAATCTTTGCCAACCGTGCTATTTTTGCGCTTAGGGGGCTCGCTTAACACCTTAAAGCCATTAAACTAGGAGTCCAGCGCCAGGAGCATCTCTTTAGTTTTACGAAAACTAATAAGTAGCTTTTTAAAACTATTTTTGGTTTGCCGCATAAAATCTTTGCCATCCGTGCTATTTTTGCGCTTAGGGAACTCGCTTAACAGCTTAAAGCCATTAAACTTGGAGTCCAGAGCAAGGAGCACCTCATTAGTTTTACGAAAACTAATAAGTAGCTCTTTAAAACCATTTTTGGTTTACCGCAAAAAGAAAAATTAATCTCTCAGCGTAATGGAGTGTACACTATTCTTGGTTAGTCCGTCTTTAGCCAGCACAAATAAACTGGTTTTCCCAAGCGAGAACACGCGACAAATAGTTGTCACATACAGATAATGTTTGGCCTTGTGACTTATTGCTCGTCATAGCGAATGCCAATCAAATTGGAAATTGAGTGCGTTTGAATTCAATTCGCACATCTGTAGAAATCGTAGGGATTCGTGGCAGCAACACATTTTCGCCTCAAAACTTCCCATCTAAAATAATGGGTTCAATAATATTTTTTATTAATTTCTTAATAACTAATCGTGTACCATTACATAGCCGTGGTGGGTTCAAGTTACGAAGTAGAATTATCGGAGCTCCAACCTTCAATTGTAAATTGTGTGGTGGCATGCCTGGCTAATCCAATGAATTTAAAAACTCAATTGGATAATTTACAGTTTCGTTGGTATCACAAACTGCATCGACAGATTTGTATGATACCAAGTAACCACGCATCAACTGTTGTTTAAATTTAATACATTGATATCCACATTTTTTGCTGACAAAATCGCTCTTTCTGTCAACCACTTAGAATTTTGATATTGTGTGTGTACATCGGGAAATATGCGATCGATGAGAGTATTTTGCGAGTCGATGATTGTGCAGAAGTCCGTTTGTAATTTTATACATCCAGTATTTTCATGTACAGCAATTTTCCCATCGCCAATATCTAACAATTGTTTAGAGAAAGTTTCGACGGATTGATTTTGAACGTGGAATTAAATTGTTGCAATATTGTTAAATATTTCTGTTGCTTCAAATAATGTCATTTGGAAGCATGAATTGAATCTAAAAAATGACTCCGGGAACAGGCTAGAATCTGGATCTGTACAGAGATTTAAATCGCGCAAGGTGATGTTTCAATTTCGGGTAGTTGTATTTTTCCCAACTGGCTCATTTTTAAATTGAGGTGTATGACAATACAGGCGTTTCTTTTCCAAAGTACCAATAATCACTTTGGAATGAGCATAATATTTAACATCAGGCTTGTACTAGAATACTAGTCGAAGAAATGACCCCGATGAACTTGTTGGCGTTGTTGGTCAATTCTTCTACGTCGATTAAATATGAATCTAAGCGCTTCTCTTCGTTGATTACGTTCATCTCGTGCCTCTTGCGATTGTGATTGACGTAACTGCGCCATGTTCACACGCACATTTTCATTATCTTCTTCGATTTGTTCGCCTGATCTTCATGCTAAGTTATCGACCGGCAAGGGCGGGAGATCAAATTTCAAATTGAAACAAATCGTCATTAAAGGAAATTGAAATTATTAACTCTGAATAAGAATTTATAGTACTAAAATTATTATATTCGATTGCTACCTAAAAACGCTAGCGGAGTATAATGATTAACAACGTGACAAGAGAATTTTATATATTAGAGAGATAGGCTATATATATATATATATATATATATATATATAAGTATATATAAATAAAATATATAAAATAACGAACGGTCAATGGCAACCCATAGCCTATTTAGGCGCGCAATTCAAATATAACACGTAACACATACTCTGCGATGTATGTATATATATAAATATATATATATTGACAGTTCGTTATTTTATTATATATAAATATATTGCTATGTTATAAAAATATAATCAAATCAGTTAATACTTATACTTACATCAAAATTAGAATAATTTGCTAAATATGACGGGATTCCAGGGAGATGAATATTATTTTGCAACCTAAAAGAAAATAAACTTAAGATTAATTTGAAAATTCTATTAGAATTACCTACTAACTTTTCAATATCCGAGTTTCCTTTTTGTTCTGAAAGAGGAAAAAAAAGATAACAAAATATTTATTACAACAAAAAGTTCGGATAGTTAAAAGGACAAAGCTTAGAAAAGAGCTGCGAAAAAAATCGATTTCAACATCGATATTAGCGATTCTTTAGTTTTAGGTCTACCATCGATTCCGTCTTCAAAAAATCGATGTATCGTCAGAGACTTTCAAGATAAATTCTACAACTACTAGGTGGAATAGAGAGTTTAAGACAAAATGATTTTTTTTTTCAATTCCTCGTCGATGTGTGCATGCTCCACCGAGTTAGATCGGACCTTTATTAGGGCTTGATAACCGCGACGTGCCTCAACCGAAAAACCAATTGGTTATAGACATGTTAATCTTTTGCTTCATTATGTATGCTTATGATCTGAATATTTATTCATCTTGTTAATTGCGATATATAACACATTTTTTACGAAAAAATTAATCATTTGATTTTTTCTCAAAGATCGAATCCCAGCTCTAGCTTAAAATATCCTTCAGCCAAATTATTCACTCACCCACTCGATATTTACATATATATTTCTTAAATATAATATATTGAGTCCAAAATAAAAAGTAAACAGAATAGCCAATTAAATAAGGTTGTTATCAATAACACCAAGAATGGAAGCCGAAGCATTGTCTTTATGAATAACCTGATCCGTGGTGACGTGGGAGCACCGATCTATTGGGTCAGTTGAATCAGTTGCGCGCTATTAGTCTATTTGGTGTCGGGTAGATTTCTCGCATTATTTTACCTTTACTTTCTTCTATCGCATTCATTAACACCTAACCCTAACAAAAATGTGAGTGTTCTGACCGTAGTGCATCAGCGTCAAACAGTAACAAAAAAAATTAACTTATCATCCTCAAACTAAGCTTTAATCCGATATCTTTGTAATCAACAAAAATCGGCTACCTTGGTCCGATATAGTTGTCAGATTTGGTAAAAAATTTAATATTTATGGCTATATTTAAAATTAAGGATCATATATAAGGTTTTAATCCAATATCTTAAAAAGCAACGAAAATCGTTAGTCGGATAGTTTGGATCTATCGTTCCTATGGCAGCTATATGATAAAAAGGTATGATTACAAAACACTTACTTTCAAATAATGAATTGGCTCTTTATCCTCTTGCATTTTTGTACTCTCAAAATACTGTCTCAAAAGTAAGATGGCGTCAACTTTATTTGACCTGATTTTGAAATCAGCGATACATCGATACTCAAAAAATTAAATCGATACTAATGCAAAAAACAAAAATATCGATGTATCGATATTAGTATCGATACTTTTACAGCTCTAGCTGGTGATGCTGATCAAAAATATATATACTCTATGGGGTCGGAGATGCATCCTTCACTGCGTTGAAAGCTTCTGATTAAAATTATAATACCCAGCAATGTTACAAAAATACTAAACTTTTTAATGAACACAAAGCCAGAAATATAAAAGGCAGCCCACGTGGAATAGCCTGATCAGTTAATCATATCAGATCTGATTAAATGCCAAAACAAATGGTCGAGTTTTCAGCAAATACATTTGGTCAAAAGGAAAATTTGAAATAGATTAAGCGTTGAAACTTTAAACGCTATTTTAGGTATCAGGTCCATACTTAGACTTATACTTATACTTATTCACATTTATACTTACAATAAATGCTGTTCTGATTACCAGCTACCAAGCAGCTGCTTAACCACACTAGTCTAACGTGATTATTATCCGCCCGAACATTTGGACGATGTATTAAATGTAATTTAATTTAAATATAAAATTATATTTAATATAGAATCAAATAACAACACCTCTTAACGAGGTGAGATTAAAGCGACGATGGCACCTTCAACTTCAAAAGTTTCTGATGGACGAAGAAGTTATAGAAGAATAAATAAAACTTTTGAAAACTAGAGTAGAAAGGCAGAAATCAGAACAGAATCAATCTGAAATAGATTGCTACCCTTCGACCAGCAGGGCACCACACATTCGCGCTCCAAAGGCAGCAGGATTTATTTGATGAAAAATTAGCTACAATTATGGGGGAGTTATGCTCCGAAAATTCAGATTTTCCTAGAAATAGAAATAGAACCGGGGAAAGATTGTAGCGAACCCCTGGACATGGTAAAATCTGTCTCGGAATTCGACTGACAATGTTAGATTTTACGTATGCGGATAAAACTCCGGCACACGTAATTAAACAAGAGTTGAGTTTATCAAGACAGGGAGAACCGCCCCTTCTTAAATGCTATGACGAGATTGAACGGAAGCTAACGCTTCTAACCAACAAAACTATCATGACTCACGACGCAGCCGCAGCGACCGTACTAAACGAACATCATATCTGGCTTAAAAAATTTGTTGAAAATAGCCGTTTTTCCGGCACAACCGAAAGACTTGCCATCAGCCTTGGCATTAGCTCAAGAGGCTGAGTCAAGTAATGTTAGAAGCGGTTTCGAGGCCACCCTCGCCCGCCATATCGAAGAAAAAATGTATAGGCCCAACAACGAGCGACAGGCAGGTTGGAAAAGCTACGAACAAAACCAAAGCCAGGGGGCGATAAAAAAGAACCCTCACTTTGTCAGGACCCAAAGGGGAGAAAATAATCAGGGTGGTTCTTTTAAGCAAAGACCACATAGTAGCGCAGGTCAAAGCCAACCAGCGCCAAAACCAATGGAGGTCGACACCTCCTCCAGGTTCAAGCAGCCCACGGTGTGGCAAAGGGGGTCGACACGGTGTCACCAAAAAATAAACTTCATGCCTGAAGAAAAAACCGACGATGAAGAGTATGACTCCGTCACGCAAGCAAGCGCCACAGAGATAGAGGACGAGCTAGATGCAGAAGGTGCAATTTTTTAGGGTAAAATCCCTGCTTCCTTACATTACACGTACGGTAGCAGTAAGAGAAATAAAACTATTACTCGACACAGGCACCTCTAAAAACTACATTACTCCACTCCCAGGGCTGAAAGGCATCGTGGCAGCAGATAAACCCTTCACAGTAAAGTCGATCCATGGCTTTACTAAAATAAATAAAAAATGTCTAGCTTCAGTGTTCAACGTAAAAACGCCCTTTTTCATTCTTAAAGACCTCAAAGACTTTAACAGCATTATCGGACTCGACTTACAAGTGAAAGAGAAACTCGATTTTACAGGAAATGTTATACACACTAGCAAAGGAACTGAAAAAATCCAGTGATTGTAAAAAATCATAAAGCCTTCGCCGACCCGGGCGAGGCACTACCTTTTAAGATAAACACATTAGCCACGATTAAAATGGATGGGAAGCCGGTATACTCTAAGTCATACCCGCACCCCATGGGTGTAACTGAATTCGTCAATGCAGAGGTTAAAAAACTACTTGCGGACGGCGTAATAAGGCCATCCAAGTCCCCATATAACAATCCTACCTGGGTTGTATATAAAAAAGGAACCGACCAAAATGGGGTTTAAAAGAAGCGATTGGTTATCGACTTTAGGAAACTAAACCAAAAAACCGTAGACGATAGATACCCTATCCCTACCATTTCGACAATACTGTCGAATATGGGCGTGTCAAAATTTTTTACGACACTTTACCTCAAGTCAGGTTTTCATTAGATAGAGCTGGCAGAAAAGGACAGAGAAAGACAGCATTTTCAATAAACAATGGCAAATACGAGAATAAGAATGCCCCAAGCATTTTCCAAAGGGCCATCGACGATGTCCTACGAGAAGGAATTTCAGAGATATGCTACATGTTGTAATGGCTCCCTGCGAGAAATATTACCGGCAGTTGACATTCAAAAATCAAATAATTAGGCGGCCTAGGGCAATATCGATAATTAGTGACGAGATCTTGCCTGGCAACCCTTTCTAGTGACAGGTGCGAATTCACCAGCTGATTAATACCGAATGGGAATTCGAAAAAGGGTTCGTCGGGTCCATAGCATCGGGCATCGATTTCTTTTCTGAAACTCGTCACGCTGAACAGTCGAAGCGCTCCGCCCATTAAACAAGAAAATAATAAGATAAGATTACAGCCCCATGTGCTTGTAATTTAATCTTGATTTCCTTCTTGCATCCTAAGTAAAAGATGCCAATAAATCATATATAAATACTTTAAACAGTATTTGCAGACCGGCAAGGTAAATAATTCCTGAAAATCAACTTTTCAAATCGCAATAACAATCTTGCACATGTTTAGGTTTTTTCTTTCTGTTTCTTATCTGCCACTACACGGCGAGAAAAGAAGCCCTGTCGTTCGCTTAAAAAAAAAAAGCACATAGGCAAAATAAATTACACACAAAAATCTGAACCACGAGGAAAAAGCATCACTAGTCGCCGTAATAGGTTTCCACGATTTCCACGCCGAAAAAAAACAAGGCGCGGGAAATGTTTACGCCACAAGAGGTGCAACGAGCTCTGTTAGCTGTGGGAGAAAAGTCCTCGAAAATTCTTGTGAAATCTTGAAGTGAAAATCCGGTACTACTTAATGGAAATTAAAAATAAAATCTAAAAACTAGATAAAAGTATAGCTAAATAAAAATTTAAGAACCCCAAAAATCACAGTAACATGAAATTACTAAATCTATAAACAAACAACATAGCTAATAAAAAATTAGTGGTTAAAGCCCGAAAAGCTTTAGTGATACCCATAATATTTTTTTTCTCAATCATTTTGTTCATGATACTGGCTAATACAAAACAAAAACCTAATAAACAGTGATCGACAAGCTGGAAGTTGGGTGTCAATTAGGAAATCAATTGAGAATACAGAATACCCTGTAATTGTCCTTCTTTAACCGGCGTTCCCTACGCTACAAGTTTTTGGCGCCCAACAACGTGGGGCAGGTGCTAATTAATTAATTCGTTAAATTAATTAAGTACTAACCCCTATTTAATGAAAGTTGTAAATGGAGCTAAAATTAAAACTTAGGTTCTCTGCCGGTCATCGAGCCATCATTAGCGAATGCTGATAGGAGTCGACCGTAGTAACGTTCAGTTTTTTTTAATAATTGTTTTTTTTAGAAATAGCTTTGATCCAAATAACAACGAAGTACAACCTAAAAGTTTAGGAATCTGACATACAAATATAAGTGGTGTTAGTTTTCTGAAATACTTTAGGATAACACAGGTTTATTACAACAGACATTAAATAAGCTCTTTTTGTTTTTTTTCGGCAGAATTTTTTTTATTATTCTATGAAAGCAGTTAATTAAAGTTGATTAAAATTATTTATACATCTTTGGAAATCGAGTTTATGAATTTTTGAGAACTTTCGACCGAGATTATTGGTAGATTTATTTTTTTAACGTATTTTCGACATGAATAAAATAATGTACAAAAATTTCTTGAACAATGGTTTTGTTGGTGATTAATATTTGATAATTTTCTGCATAGGTATTCTACTGGAATATAATAGAAATGCAAGTGTGTTTTGTTATCCGTGGAAGTCCGATCAGTAAAGTGAGAGAATTGATGTTCATTTAATAAATCATTTGTAGTTACAATAACCCGAAAAATATAAAATTTTGTTTTGCTATGAACCGATAATTATAATTGTAAAAAGGCCAGCAAAAATGTATCTTTAATTATGTCTCCCAGGAAAGTCATCAGAAACCATTTTTATTTAAACAAAAATGCAAGTAGGACGTAGTTTTGAGGTGAACACGGCTCAGCATCCCATAGACTCTGCAGAGAATATCTGCATAATCTGCATCACAATTATGTTAAACGCACAACCTTGTGATATTACTGCCTGCAATCACATTTTTCATAAGAGTTGTTTGGAGACGCGCGTACAGGTTCATAAAGAATGTCCAAGCTGCTCAGTTCCAATTCAATTAAAGGAATGGAAGGTAGTCATAGGTATCCATTCACCCAACACAAAGAGTGGGACAACAAATAAACCAAAGAGAGTTGTTGCAACGGGATCTCGTCCGTGTACTCGATCATTAGCTACTCAATTAGATGGCATTGAGCAACAAATACCAAAGGGATCCAAAGCTCTTATCATGTTAGAAGATCAATCTGAAATATCTAACCATGCGAACGCTAATCCATCAGGTAGTACTCCTACGGATCAAGGAGTAAGGTCGTACGCAAATCAAATCACAAACGCGCCAGTTAGAAGAGGTCGCCCTCCAAGGCAACGAAGACCGAATAATCCTGCTGCGGTAGCTACTGTATCGGTTGGAGATATAGAATCAAACGTCCGCGACACGTTAACTCGAGTTTTATCATCGCTGTCAGAAACTGGAAGCCTTATAGCTCAACCCGCGCAAATCACCGGAAATACTACTCCAAATTCTCAACCGAGTTATAGGTCAGCTAGGCATACACATGCGTTGGAACCACATAAAGTTGCAGATATCTCGCAAAATGGGGGAGTAAGGTTTGATGGAACAGTCGAGGGATTATCAGTGGAAGAATTCTTGTATAGAGTGAAAATTTTAACAATTGAACATTTCGATGGAGACTTAGAAATTATCAGTCGGAATATTCATCAGCTCTTAACAGGTAAAGCCAGCAGTTGGTTCTGGAGATATCATAAAAGGGTTCAAACGTATAAGTGGAGTGAATTTTGCGCTGCTTTCCGAGAACAATATCGTGAGAGTCGATCAGCTACGTAATTACGTGAACAAATTCGCTCACGTAAACAAAAACAGGGAGAGTCATTCGATACGTTTTACGAAAGTGTTTGTAAGCTCATGGATAGACTATCGGTAAGTTTTGCCGAAGATGAGTTAGTAGAGATGATACAATGAAAATTTGCTGGTAGACATGAAAGAACGACTTTTGTTTGAAAAGATATCATCTATTTCCGAGTTACGCTGTTTAGTTCATAAACGGGAACATTTCCTTAAAGAAGCAGGTCGTTCACGTCCTCTACAAGCAAAGCCTGCTCAATATCGAGTATACGCTCTAGATGAAGAACAACCGAATAAGACTCTTGAAACCGAGGAAGAGAACGTCATTTCAGCAATTACACGCACAGCTCCTCTGTTGTGCTGGAACTGTCAGACTCCCGGCCATATTTGGAAAAATTGTTTGGCCGAGAAGAGCGTTTTTTGTTTCAGCAGGAGTATGCACCCAATTGCCAAAACTACAAGCGAAAGGCGGAAAACCGGCAAGGGGGGACATCCAATCTAGGAAGGGTGTCCGAAAAGTAGAAGATAACGTTAGTATAGGTAAGGAAAAGATTACAATTTTATAAAGTCACTTAGATAAGGTAACAGAATCTGAAGTAAAATTACCTTTTAAGCTCTATCACGAGAGATTAGAAAACTATAATTTAGTACGAGAACGAATTTTTGCAGGACTAGAAAAGATAAGTTGCCGAAATACAATTCGGATGCGATACGAAATATATGATTGTGTCTACAGTCTTTCAAAACAACATAGACCGTAGTAGTTATGCTAGTGTAACACTTTTGTAATTCTCAGAACTTGGTTTGCTTGACACTGGAGCAAATATAAGTTGACTCGGATCTGCTTTAGCGCTTATGGATTTTTCTAAGTATAAAAATTTTAAGCCACCTTTTTCTCTTTCAAAGTGAACGGTCGTGTTTTTGTATTGCGCCTCGTATGTAAATTCTTTGCTATAAACCACCGGGGTTTTATTTGAAACTTCTATCTTGTGTTCAATAATAATTCACCGTTTCACTACGCGTGTGCATGCAGCTGTTTTTGTGAATTAATAACTATATTAATTGCAAATTAGTTTGGTGCAGCAATTGCTTATCTTCATTTTTGCATTCCTCTTTGTGCTTTATCCGTTACGCCGATATTACAGCTTGACGGCCTAAGCTCCCTAACTCTCGCTCTCTTGCTCGCTCTCTCTCCCTCTTAGTGCACTTAACTTTTCTTATCTTATCCCCGACTCCAGTATAAGATCGGGGGCGAGAAAAGATTCGGCCTCCGAATGTGCCGCGGGAGGGGCAGCGCCTCCATTTATATCTGTTGAGTCCTCTGAGGGGTCACAATTAATGACCCCACAGAACCCCATCCAGAAACTCCCCAGGGTAACAGGCCCGGAATACCGGCCGAAATTGGCACTACAAATGTATTGCCAAAAGCCCTGCTTGCTATTCCACCAACGAAACAGATATTTCGCGGTTTCGCGGCTTTCCCCTGATAAAACATCTGATGATGTAAGTACCTACATTCTAGGTCGTATTAAAGTCGAAAAATCTAAGATTAAGGTGGAAAAAATCAAATTTTCTTATGCTAGGGATATTTCATCTTTCAAAATAAATGTCCCTGACGAACTTTTTAAGACAATGTGCTCTGAGAACTTCTGGCCAAAGCACATTGTTGTAAAGGAGTACGATGCTAAGAAAAAGAAAAGACGGCCTGTTGGAGTTAGTTTGCCCAGACCGGAAAAATCCATTGTGCCATCTACCTCGTTCGCAAACAAATTCTCTTCTTCTTTCCTATCAGAATGCATGAGGCTTACGTAGTAAGCTTCCTAAATTGTATTCTGATAGTTTATCGTTTGCATCCCAGGTGATTGTGTTCACAGAAACCTGGTTAAAGCCGGAGATTCTAGGCTCCGAAGTTTTTCCAGCTGTGTACACAACGTACAGGCTTGATCGGCCTTCCTGGCGAGGGGGCGGGGTCCTCATTGCGGTTGACTCCAACCTCACGTCTGAATTATTAACTTTCGAGGAATGCAACGATGTTGAATTCCTTTGTGTGAATTCACGTCTGAATTATGAACTTTCGAGGAATGCAACAATGTTGAATTCCTTTGTGTGAAGCTATCAATGGTAGTTTTATTTATATTACATGTTCC
>VNJZ01013432.1:0-14355 GCA_008042795.1 Drosophila asahinai
CTAGAATAAGGCTCCTTTAAAACGCTGTACAATGCTCCAAATGGTAAAGGGGCTTCTATCTATCATTTCTTCAATCTCAGCATATGATTTGCTCTGATAATGCGGATACAAATCAATTTTCCACTGAGGTACGGTGGTTTCCTTTTTTTACCGCCCATTTTCCCGAAATATAGCTATTTTTGCTAAGAAAAAGGGTACTAGGATGTTTTCTCTTTGAAAATTTATCGCCATGCCATTCCAAAAATAGAGATAACGGGAATTTTAAAGAAAAAAATAGCAAAATCGATTAGTTTTTACCAAAAAAGTTTAGTATAACCCAAGTGTGCCAATAATTTTGTTCAGGAAAAATCGGCTGTTTTTTTACATTTTTAATTTTTTTAAATTAATGAAAAGAGATACGAAAGTGAAATAAAGTTAGTTTTGTTGTAAATTAAACAATGTATATAACTAAAATTTGTTTGATGTAAAAATCACAATTTTTAGTGGAGAAAAGCTGTGTGAAAGTCAGACATGCCAACTGTGCCAATAATTAAGTTCGTCACTGTATATTCAGCACCACCAGCCGAGACGATTTAGCCATGTCCGTCTGTCCGTCCGTGTGAAACAACAGATCCCAGAGACTAAAAGAGCTAGAGTTACAAAATTTGAAATCTGTTGCACGCATATCAAGTTTGTTTTAAAATTTGGCCACGCCCATTTCCGCCCCCGAATATCATAAAAAACGGTATATAAGCTATCGTAATTTTTGGCTTAAAGTAAATAGATATAATAAATAAGTATACATTCGCGGACGTGTTCTAAAAATTTGAGTAAAATCGGATGGTAAACATGGAAGTTATTAAACAATAAAGTTTCAGTTTATGCAGTATCACTCTCAAAAGCTAAGTACTCAGACGCGCGAAAACTGTTTCTAAGCATTGAGTCAAAACGAGAGGTCAATACTCACCCCCTCGCTCTATCGCACTGCTTAGGAACACCTTTCGCGTGTCTGAGTTAGTAGCTATAGCTGCTCTGTTTTGTGGCCATGTCGGTGGGACAGGCAGTGGGTAGGATTGCGATGAGGGAATCGATCAGGTTCTTGTCATTGGTGTTAGCCTCTGCTCTCCGTGCAGACCGGAGTTGTGCACGGAGGTGGCGGTGAAGTTGTTGCCGATATTGATTATGTACAGGAATTCGGATGAGCCCACCTTGTTTAAGCCGACGTCAACTGATTCCCATCGGGTCTGGGCGTTCTTGGACATGCCAGCCTCTAAAACACCGGTACCTGCGGCCACGATCAGCACAGCGTAATCGGCCTGGGAAGGTGCCGGTGATCATGTTCTTTTTAATATATAATAATAATCTAATATTGGTAGAAATGTCAATAATAAATTAAAAACGGAAATACCCTGTTTCCTTTCCCGGCATTTCGACTTTTTTTGTTTACTTTTGAGTTGTGAATAGCGATTTTTCTACTATGAATGGCAACTTTTGAGTGGTGGAACCAAAAATATCATATATCGTCTGGATGAAATAGCCTGAGATAGGAACATCAAAAACTGATGGTGGACGGTCGACGGTAGATGGTCTGTAGTGTGAATTGGCTATTAGGGTCCTAACGCAGCGCCACCGAAAAGTATTTCTCGACTAGAATACTAGAATGTTGTATGGCGTTGCCATATGGCGCGAAAAAAACACCTTTGGTATTTCAAGAGCGGGGTGGCGAAAATATTAAAAAATTGCAATAAATCTAGTCGTTCTCCACTATTGGCATCTCATTCCCTCTTGCAGATTCTAACACATTTCAAATATAGAGGCCCTGCCAACAATAATGTACTTTCGCTGGCGGGAAGCTGAATATATTTTTGTCCGATAAGGCTATCCAGATTCGGTAGGCGGTCCTTTCGCAGTGACCAGTGGATCCCGGCCAGAATGCTGGAAACATGGTAGGGGAAGAAGCGACCATTTCACATGATCGAGAGGATCTGGGCCACGGCTTCTGTGGTCATTGCGCGCAAATGATTTATTCCAAAACGCATCTGCAAGGCTTAGGAATTGTATTGTCTTTCAAATTATTGTCAACAAAACAACACAACTGATTTAAAATAAGTATGACCGCATAATTTGCCGTGAATAATGCCGGAACGTTTTAAAATAGCTGAAATGGAGTGGGCGGATTACTAGCCAAAAATAAGACTGGTCGAGGTGGTCCCAAAAATCCCACGTAGAAAAATAAGTAAACGGGTCGTAAATTAATTTGTATTATGATTGAACTTTAAACTTGATTTGCCTTCATCGGCTGGGTCGTACCTTAGAACTAACTACATGTCATTAAATAGAAGTTGGGAGAGCGGAATGGAGAGCTCTTGCGGACTGGAAGCCCGGAGGAAGAGAGAGAGTGTGGGAGAGCGCTGGGCTCCATAAAGCGGGACATTTTAAAGCCGCTAGCGCTTCACACTGGCTCTCGAAAATAAGCGCCCTCGTGGCGCGAACAATAGCGATCACCTTCAGTTTTACCGTATGAGTACTAGGGTTAAAATACCATTGGGCCCAGTTATCTCATTGAAAATAAAAATTTGGAACGTCAAAACGAACAAATAATTTCATTAGTGTCCGACATAATCTTGAATATTCTGAGCTTCACTTATTTATTCACAATTGGCATGTTTCCTATGCGGCTAAGTGCCTGAAAATATCAAATGAAAAACAGGTGTCCCATACAAAGTGAACGTTCGATATTTTCAGTCATTTAGCGATCCGGAGTTCGTTAAAAATATCGGCTAAATGACTGAATAGCCAGTGAGGCTATGCTTTGCGTTGCTAAATTATATGTTTTAAAAGATTTTAAAAATAAATAAGAAGAATACAAAAGTATATTCAGATCTTGCAACTGGGTTTCTGTTTTAAAAATTAGCAGCCAACTCTTTTGGATCGTTCCCAATACGACGGCGATATCAGTCAACTAATTAATTAAAAATAAATAATAATAAAAATGTCATTTGAAAAATGTGGTTAGTTATTAAAAATAAATTAAATATGCCAGTACTAAGATCAACGAAATAATAAAATAATTCCGTAAGCGGAAAACTTCATATAAACAAAAGAACGAAAAGAGCAAGATGAAGAATTTTTGTGGTATTTCGTTTTGTCGGGTAATAAGTTGAACGGATTTCCGTGAGCGAAACGGGTAAAAAGGTTGCCAGATCACACTAATAAACAGCTGTGATTCCGTAAGCGAAATATATCAATTGCGTGAGCATCATGAAGGGGAAGGGTGAATGGGGAAATCGTTGCTCGGTTGGTTGCTTCGACACCCGTGAGGATAATGTGGAATTGATAAAAGCCGTGAAGGCAAGACGCATTATGTGAGATACGTGTAACATAAGAGACATTTTAATTGTACTTTTATTGACAATTTTATGTAATATTATTTTATTGGCGGCGATTTCGTTGGTTGCGACTATTATTTGGCTTCAACTCCATTGCGGCTTATTACATTAATAATAGGCCCAATCAAATGCGTTTGAATTAATTCCTCTTTATAAAGTTTTTAATGAAGTTTGTTTACAAAATACAGCTGGAAATACAAGTCGGTGTTACCCCTTTTGACCATTTTCTTTATTTTCTTTGGTCCCACTGGTTTCGAATAAAATATATCACAATTCCGCCTACAGAATTCCGTGAGCAACTTTCGTTGTTAGTACCTGGCTAAGTGGGATCTAATATAAAATAAATGTATTTGGTGTTGTTGTGACTAGTTCACTAATTTATAAGGATAACCTTGTAGCACTGTAAAATTGTAGAAATATATATAATAACAAAACAAAGCTCTGTTTGTAAACAATACAAAATTCCTTTGCCCTGAAAAATCAATCTTATTATCTATTTGTTAACAACCTTAAATCGCCCCGTGCACAAGGGCCCCTTATTTGTGATATTGATTGTTGCACACTTGAAATTGTCTAACACTAATTTCCTTCTTTTGACAACTGGTAATCAACGTGCCTCGACCTTTTCCGGTTTTATCCGTTCAACATGGCAGTCGGCAAAAATAAGGGTCTTTCTAAAGGTGGCAAGAAGGGCGGCAAAAAGAAGGTGGTAGATCCATTCTCACGCAAAGACTGGTACGATGTCAAGGCCCCCAACATGTTTCAAACCCGTCAAATCGGCAAAACCCTCGTGAACCGTACTCAGGGTCAGCGAATCGCTTCCGATTATTTAAAGGGGCGCGTTTTCGAGGTCTCTCTTGCTGATTTGCAAAAGGATATTGATCCTGAGCGCTCTTTCCGCAAATTCCGTCTAATTGCTGAAGACGTGCAAGATCGCAATGTGCTGTGTAATTTCCATGGCATGGATTTGACCACTGATAAATACAGGTTAGTTGTACATGCTTTTTGTCAGTTGTGTATGCATATACATATATATACATATGTACTTAAGTATATGTGTAAACGTGCAATATAGTTGCAGTAAATATAAAAATATACAAGTAAAAAGTGTCATTGCACTGCAGTTATCACTAATATACTCCAAAATATTAACATAAAAAAAAAAACTATTTTATAGGTCCATGGTTAAGAAGTGGCAAACTCTGATTGAAGCTATTGTTGAAGCCAAGACCGTTGATGGTTATCTTTTGCGTGTTTTTTGCATTGGCTTCACCGCCAAGGATCAGCAGTCGCAGCGCAAAACTTGCTATGCTCAACAGTCGCAAGTCCGCAAAATTCGTGCTCGTATGACGGACATTATCACCAATGAAGTGAGCGGTGCTGATCTGAAGCAACTTGTCAACAAACTCGCTTTGGATTCAATTGCCAAGGATATTGAGAAGAACTGTCAACGCATTTATCCCTTACACGATGTTTTCATCCGTAAAGTCAAGGTGTTAAAGAAGCCCCGTTTCGATATCTCGAAACTTTTGGAACTGCATGGTGATGGTGGCGGAAAGTCAACTGAAGCTGTTGTTTCCACCGAGGGAGCCGTTATCGATCGTCCTGAGGGTTATGAGCCGCCAGTGCAAGAAGCTGTGTAAAAATTGCTATTAAAATGTGTTGCCGCTGAAAAAAATACACATTTATTCTACACGAAATAGTAGAAAATATTTTTTGCTTATTTTTTTAATTATTGCTAGTTTTGGGAAATGTCGATCTTATTTTTAGGTTATTTGACCGAGGATCTTTTAACCTGTAAATATGGTAAGTTTAAAGAAAAGTTTATATTGGAGCTTAACATTTTTATATTTTAGGGAAGTACAACTGTTATCAAAGGAATTCGACATTTTGGTATGTATCTGATGTTGGTTGCTAAAACTAAAACACCGTTCAGTAAAATTAGTTTAGCGTTTGCATTTTCAAATCCAAAAAATGTGTTATTTTTATGTGCATAACGCTGATATATACAATTGATGAACTTTTATTTTTCGTCTCTGATTAGATGTGATGAATGTATTGTTTCTGAAATCCACAAATTATGTCATACATAAATATTTGTAATATTTTATAATCTCACGTATTATTTTCTTCTGTGCATTTTCAGAGGAAGACTTACGAGGATTGATGAACGTGCAAGAATACACAGCATACCAACCGGTTTAATACATATTTTAAGGACATGAACAAATTATTTACTCGTTCAGAGCTGCCTCTAAAATAAATTTTAGGTAACTTCATTTTTAATGGGGTATAAAAACTATTAATATAAATCAAATAACAAAATCCATCTAAAATAAATGCAATTATATTGAAAAATGTTTAATCTTTTACGTTTTAATCTCAGCGACTTCCTTATCTTAAGTTGTTGAGCCTTGCATTTCTTAAAAAATATGACTTGTTTCTCAGCTTGGCTCGCAGCTTATTTATTTCATGCAAAGGTAGAGCCACACATTTAAGTTTAAACCCGTGTTGTACGTAAACTATAAGAGATTAGAACAAGAAAGCAGCTTACTTCGTCAAGCCGAAGTTTATATACCCTTGCAGATAATAATTAAAGTAAAAACCAGGAATTATATATATCGTTTCAATCTGAAATCTTTTAAAAACTACGAAAATAAGGAATCTGCGATAGCTTTCGAATTGTTCTCTCTTGATCTTATTGAAATCGGCCGCGAATGTTTCTTTTAATTATGCCACCATCGGTCCGCGAAAAGTTTCTACCTTGCCAGTCTTAGGTTTACCCGGACGGCCCTCATGGGGCCTTGTCCGACTTGCCAGTCTTAAATAACTTGATAAATTTGCATAAACTCTCCTCATACAAAAGACTGACTAGTGTTTTGTTTTTGGACATTCACTGTGTTGTTTTTAAACTTCGACCCCGTTACATTGTGCTTGCTGCTCTTTGTCCAGTTACACCTCTCTTTGGATCGCCATACTGACGCTGCCTACATACTGTTTTGGACTCTTCTCTGAATTCGCTGTACTGTGCTTGTTCGGTATCCTACATAAAGCTATTCACCTCTATCTTTTATGCGCACTGGACGAAATGACGAATATGCAACGCAAGGAAATTTGAATTTAGCGGAGTTATAACTGCTGAAATTTACCGGAATTGGTATGGCGTAAAATTGCAAACACTAACCATCTGCAAGTAAATTTGTGCACTACACTACTGCCTCCCACTTGCCTTTAAGGGCAAGTAACAATGGCCTACCCGATGGAATATCAATTGCTCACCTTTCCTCGCCGAAGGATGGTGCTCTGGCTGCTAATTGTACAATTCCTGCGTCTGGAATCATCACCGACCTCCTGTCGACTGCTGATTTTTTTCCTGTCGCTGCTGCTCCGTCATCCGAGTCCTGGAATGGTTACTGATCAACTGCCGAGTGCTGATATTTTTGCTGCTCCTGCTATTTATCCGATTATTGCTGCCGCTGCTGCTAATAATCTGATTCCTGTTGCTGATGCTGTTAATCATTCGATTCCTGTTCCTACTATGATGTCTAATACCTGCACCACTGCAACCTGATGTTGAGTGTGGATCAACTGTGATGACCAACAATGCTGCCAGTACCTCCGGTCCTAAACTTAAACTCATTGTATCCTGATCCTTGATCCTTGATATGGCGGTGATCTTTGCGTGCATCGTTAACGCCTGGATGCTCGCGCTTCTTGCTCCTTGATGACTTCTTCCCTGTCGCAGTCGCCTTGCCTCTCGCCCGCGGACTGATCCCGCTATTTTATAGGCAGTCCTGGTGCCGTTATTTACGGCGGCGTCTGTCAACGGCGTCACCATTTTGGCGGCCACCTGCCTCGCAACTCTTTGCCTGTTGCTAGGCAGCTTCAACGGGATTGACTTCCCCTTCCCCCTTACCCGCTTGTTTACATACGAGGTACTCGCTGTTGCTGCTATTTGTGAGGAGTTATTTAACTCTTCACACCATCTTTGTGTCTTATCTCATGCCAGAAGCCACGAAAGATGATTTTAAAAATCACGTTTGCTCTAAACTTGGAGCTTCTCCGAATGATATCATAGTATCTAAATTTAATTTGAATCATAATCATAGTATATCGTAATTTAAAATTATTCTTCCGCATTCTTTTCTGACTAAAGCTCTTGACCCAAATATTTCGCCCGAACATACGATACTTCATGAATTCCTTTACATTAAGTCTAACCAGCATCCCAGCATTAATACTCTAACAAACTGAATCATATTTTTTTCCTTCATTATAAAAATTTAGGTAGTCTGTTAGGTGAACTAGCTTAAATTTATTCCAATAGTGCCTTGTTTGATTTTGATGCTATCGCCTTAACAGAAACATGGTTAAATTCTTCAGTTTTAGATCATGAAATTTTAGTTTATAATTATTCAATATGCCGAACCGACCGCTCATCATTTGCTGTTAAAAGAGACTTTTCCTCTGAGCTATTTCCAATTATTACCACTGAGGGCATTTAATTTATTACTGTAAAAGTCAGCGTCGGATATGCTAACCTGTTCTTAACATGTTCTGATATACCTTCTCGATCTGATAATATTGTCTATGTGAATCACGTATCTGCTATCCAAAGCGTTTGTCTAGCCTAAGCGTCAGACCAACTAGTTGTTAAGGCTAAGACTCAAATCTTTTAGTATCGGACACTCAATATGAATTTTCTGACGTATTAACTGATTCTTCACTTGTGCAAATTAATCCCATCAACAATAATCGAGACAGGCTTTTAGACCTCATATTCGTAATCAATGCTTCCTTCGCATCGGTAGCCAGATGTTGTCCTATATCCTATCCTGGAGATCCATATCATCCCACCTTATCAATATCTGTTGTATATCTGATAATATTGTCAGTTCGGCACTTCCTATTCGTTACAATGTTTCCGTAAAGCTAACTTTGATGGTTTATATTTATCTGTATCACAAATAAATTGGTCGTTCTTAACGGATTTCAAGGAAATTGACACTGCTGTAAATGCATTTAACTCAGCTATTGACTCCGTAATTCACATTTTTGTTCCTGAATTTACTGTTTCTGTCTCCCATAAGCCTCCATGGTCAAACACAAACTTGTCTTACCCTAAAAATAAAAGTCAAAGCACTTTAAAAAATACTATATAGCTGGTTCTCCGTATTCTTATGCACAATATTTATCAGTCAGATCCCAATTTCTTGCGCTGAACTCTTAACTTTTTTCACAATATCTTACCCAATGTAAAAGCAATTTCCGATCTGATCCAAAACAATTCTACAATTTTGTTACTTATAAACGCAAGTCTAATGCCTATTCTCCATCGCTTAGTTTCCTCTACCAATCTGAATCTTCGTCGCTGGGCATATCCAACCTATACGCAATATTTTTCCAGTCTTCGTATACTGCTGTCACCTACGATCCTGTCACTTCTTATTCTTATAGTTTAACTTATGCTAACAATATCTGCATACCTTTCTTTGTAGAGAGTGATAATCTGCATGGTTGAAAAACCCTTGACATGTCCTACTCTGCTGGTCCTGACAATATTCCTTAAGCATTCTATGTCTCCCTTTGACCTATATTTTCAATCTATCGCTGAAACATTGTTCTCTCCAAGTATTTGGAATTAGTCTTGTATCATTTCTTACCATAAAAAGGCTCTAGATCAAATATCGCAAATTATCGTGCCATCGCCAAGCTCTCAGCTAACCGTAAGCTACTGGAGCATTTGATAACCCGTCAATTGCAACACCTATATATAAGCCTGATGTCACAATTTCGATATTTTTTAAACAGTGATCCACAACTACCAGTCTACTGGAATTCACTAATCTGATCAACCGAAGTTTTCAACGTCGCATGCAATTTGATGTAATCTTCACAGACTTCAGTAAAGCATTTGATTCTGTAAATCAATCACTCCTTCAAAAAGTATCTCTCTTGGGATTTTCAACTTCTATTCACAAATGGATCGCTTCTTATTTCTTAAACCGTACTAAAAGTGTTTTGTTTAATAATGTACTGTCTAATGTTATCAATGTCATTTCCGGAGTCCCACAAGGCAGTCACCTGGGCCCACTCCTCTTTATCTTGTTTATTAACGATCTTCCAAAAGTGATATCCTACTCATCTGCCGATGATGTCAAGATCTGCCTACCATACTCAAATCGACTATCGCATAATGACCTGCAACGTGACTCTTTTCTTCTTTTCTTAATTACTCTAAATGTAAACTCATGACCTTTTATCGCTATCCTCCTCATCTAGTCTTCTACTTCTTGGACAGAAGCATCTAATAACCTTGGAGTTATTTTTGATCACAAACTAAGTTTTAAGAGCCGCATTTCTGCCATGGTAAATAAAGCAAAAGGTGTCTTAGCATTTATTAAGCGATGGTCAAAAGAATTTAATGACCCTTATACTACAAAGACTTTATGTATCCTTAGTTCGACCAATCTTAGAGTATTGTTTTTGTGGGTGTAGCCCGCAGTACAAGGAACAACAAGATCTAATTGAATCTGTTCAGAAGCAATTTCTTATCTGTGCCCTTCGGATAGATTATTGCCGAGATACTGATATAGGCTTAAATCAATTGACCTACCGGTGATCTTCGTCCAAAAGCTCCATTTTGGTCTTATCGATTCTCAAATTTTATTAGGTAATGTTGGTATTGCTGTCCCTTCAAGTTTTACTCGTTCTTTACGTCCTCTACATTTGCCTATATGTACATCAAATTATGCTCAGCACGACCCATTTAGAGTTATATGTAATAATTAAAATTCTGTGAATCATATCTTGACATTTGAGCAATCCCTTGATGTTATTACAAATAATAGTAACTCGGCTAGAATCGTCTGAATTGTAATTATGATATGTTAACTGTTTAAAACCATATTGTATAGAATTTAAGTACTATGCTATCAGATTTTTGTGAAGCAAAATGAATAAATATATATCTGCAAAGATTCATTCAGATAGCTCAAAAGACAGACGGACATGGCTAGATCGACTTGTCTGGTGATGCTGATCTGGCGAAGCCGATCATACCTAATTTTACCCACAGTGCGTCCAAAAAAATATAAATCGTCAGCGTTTGCCTGCGCCCCTTCCCCGACAAGGGACTCAGCAGACTTGGCGCCGAGCACATGTGACCGTCTCGGCGATTCATGATATTAAGTTAGCACGGTTAGCAGAGCCAAAGTGCGTTCCTATAGCTTGGCCAGATAAGGTTTCTTTCAATAAATTAACAATATTTTCCCTAAATCTAAACATATTTTAACCTCACGTCAGTTTACCTTTCATCTCAGAGCGATGTCTCAAACTTTATAAATTTTCTGTAAAGTGCTCCTGGCTAGACGAGACTATCCCAGCCTTAGAACTTACAAGATGTTATGCATTCAATATACATAAACTCCCCCAGCCTTAAATAAAGAAATTTATTTCAAACTAGTTATAGATCAGAAACAAGACAACTCTTTTTATTTAATATAATTTCGTAGTTTTATATGTTCAATAAAATATTGTTTCTTTATAATTTTTTTTTATGATAATCGGGAAGACATATAATTTATTTTATAATTTTTTATATTAGGATTACTTCAAAAATTACGACATTGTTACTTAAATATATTTTTGCTTAATATATATTTATTTTAATTATTACTTGTATCTATGCTTACAGTTCAAATGAAATGAGTTTGGAGAGTTTTTTTTATTAGATTTAGTTTAACCCGTCTACACAGTTAAATAAACGTGTTTAACGGAAAAGTTGTATTAAAAACTTATGGAAAAAAAGATTACAAATTATATAAAATAAACATATATTGACTGACTGTTTTCAAGTTTATCTGTTCAAATAAATATCTTTATTCGATTATTATTAAAAAAATTAATTGTTATTAATAATTAATAACATTGTCCTCTACTGCATCATTTGCAGGTAACGATTTTCCTCTAAAAGTGAGCTTAAAGATGTTGTCATATCATTGATAACCATATTGCCGCCCGGATACGGATGGGTTGAACTACTAACATCTGGCCATACTGGAATATGCACTTGATGATCAGTTGTAGATGCATTATTCTTTGTTGTCTCCATCCAATTTTGACAGCTTTGAACATATTCTAAAGTACGCTGATATGTCTCTAGTTGCATTGAGTTAATATTATTTAAATTATTCGTTGCTTCTTGGATCTTTTTATTTGTGGTTAGGACTTCATTATTAATATTTAATGACGGGGACATTTGTGACTGACTTATAATGCCGCATTGTATCTCATTATTATAATTATTCTGGTCTTGATTTCTAATTGATTTTCCAGCAGTGTTAACATTAAGCTCTGGCAAACTAGTCATTGATGAGTCAATTATTTGATTTTGATTTGATTTGGTTACAGGTTGATGTTCAATTCTTTGGAAATTATTGAAATCCGGCTGTAAAATTCCAATAACTTCTGCATCTGGTTGATTCTGATTCTTCGATGGTAATATTTGATGATCTGTTGATTTCACTTTCGATAATAATAAATGATCTTGATTTTGAGCCTTAGTGTGTTCCCTTTTATCATCTTCTTTAACCAAATTTAAGTACTGTAACATCTCATCGGGCAGTATAAGCTCTTCAACTTCATCTAGATTTATGCGTTCATTTGGATGTTGATCATTGCTAGGTACAGACATGCTGGTTGGGTTAAGAGCTATATTAACATCCCCGCCTGGCACTGTGATGTTGGGTGGGTTGAGAGCAATATTAACAATATCATCTTTCCCTAGAGGTTCTTTCCTAAGGTGGTTCCCATTTTTAGTTTTAGCACAATTTTGAATGTTAAACTCGAAATTTACATTAAGCTGATTAGCTGGTTCCGATTGGCGTCGAGTTGAAATATCATTAGGGAACTCAAGTTCAGATCGTTGCAGAGATTGCATATAATTGGGAATTGAATAGCGACCGCTATTTGGGGTTTGATTCGGATAACAGTCTCCTAAATCATTATTTTGTAATCTCTTTAAATTCGTGGCTATTAAGTGCGAAGAAGGCGGGGGAGGACGACTGTGACTGTTATTATTATTCGAGTTAATGCAATGGAAATTCACCTCAATTTCTGGTTTATTAATAGATCCATTAATAGTGTTACTATTTCCCGAAGGTAATCCATAACAACTTGGTATTATATTCGACATTTGACTGGATGAGCGACGCGAACATCCTGGTGAAATGGGATCATAAAGTGATGCAGCATTTGTCGTAGTCGTCGTCATCATGTTATGCGATGTATGTAATGTACAGGGTCGCATGGTGGATATCGATGATAACTGTGATGCCTGACTGCTACGTCGACTTGGCATTCTGCCATAATAAGTGCTACTTGTAGAGTTTTGGCTATCACGACGTAAACTCTGTTGCTTATTTAATATTAAATTACGATTATTTACTTGAATTTGTGACATATCTTCGGCATAACCTAAAATGTCAGAATTTGAAGTAGGAACAGAAGTAACTCCCGGTTCCATTTTCAGCTCCGTTATTCTCTGATTTAGCTCACCAATGCCAATTATACGGTGATGATTATTACTTTCCGGAATGTTGCATAACATGGCATTTAATCCCTTCGTTTGAAGACGACTCCTAAATCGTTGCCTAACATTTCCACCTCCTCCATTTCCATTTCCATTTCCACTGCCAATATTCACCATAGCTCGGAGTACAATTGGTAGATCCGCTACATCAACATCATCATCACAATTCCAGTTGTTGTCATCCAAATTCTCCACAATGTGATCGGATGTTGTAAAATTATGTAACGAGTCGGAAGTTCCATTAACTAACTGATGATTATGATGATGTGGTGAGTTGCAGTCCGATTCGGACTTTATACTGGGGCTGGACATCATTCCCTTACCCACATGTACATCATCGCTGCAGGGACTCGAGTCTATGTTATGTTCCTGGAGACTCTGTCTATTATTATGACCGCCACTGTTGTTGTTTCGATGTAAACGAGAGTTGACATCATTTAAGGGCAAGCCTTTGTGCTTTTTATTTGCATAAAACTCGGCACCATGAACGGTTTTAACATGTTTACGCAACGAACTTGGATCGGTATAACGTTTTGTACATCCAGGGGCTTTGCAAATGTATGGTTTCTGAAACGAAAACATACATAAATACATTTTATTAAATAAAAATATGAAATTATTCATTAGAAGTACTTATACGTATACATATATTTAAGTTAAAATGTTATTTTAATTTCCACGGCTTTTCTCTTAGTCTACCTTTACGGGTTGCCTATGCCGCTTAAACTTTGCAGGCACAATTGAAATTTTGATGGAGTTGAATCCCCAGATCACGAAAATGGCTTTAATTTTGTTTTCTATGGATACGTTTTTTGGCTCATTTTACGTTTATCATTTCATAGCTCGAGCTATAGCCAACCAATTTAGCCGTCGAATGTTTTATTTTACAGGTAATTAACTGATTTTTATACACTTTATGTATATTGGACAGGAACTTTGTGAGCTGGAGCTCGATAAACTTGAAAAAAGTGGACATTTCAATCCGTTAACTCAAATGTTAACATGCTAGCATCCTAAAAACTCGAAAAAAACCGTTTCAAAATCAAGACGTGTTTTTTTTCTTTCTAAAGTTGACCGTCCAAAGTATCAAAAATATAGATTTATCGTGGATTTTCAAAGTTAGGTAAAGCTCCGTACTCAAACACGCGAACAGCGTTTCTAAGCAGTGAGAGAGCGAGAGGTCAATAGTCAAGAAACACTTTTCGGCAGCGCTGTTTTAAAGGCCGGTACGCAGATAAACGAACAGCATACTAGAAAATACCAGAAAGAGACTTTTGGTATTTCTAGAGCAGGGTGACGAACAGAATAAAAAATTGAATAAAACAGGTCGTTCTCGACTATTGGTCTCTCACTCTCTCTTACTGTTTCTTCACACAATTCAAAAATATAGATCCC
>VNJZ01013433.1:0-43729 GCA_008042795.1 Drosophila asahinai
TACTTATTATTTATTATGTTTATATGTTCAACTTAATTTGTTCTTATAAATTTTGATTTCCTTTATAATTTTTTTAACTAATGAAAATCGAGTAAAAATAAAATAAAAAGAAGAACAAGAAGAAGGAAATGTCTAGTTTTTTGCGACTGCGACTGCTGTTGACTTCCAAAAGTCGCACTTGCTGCTGCCAGCGACTTATGCTTACGATCGAAAGCAACAGTTACCAAAATCAGAAGCAAGCAACAGTCGAGCGAATCGTTTTTCGCGACTGCGACTGCCGACGACTTCTGGAAGTCGACAGTTGCTGCTGCTTCGACTTACGCTCACGATCGAAAGCAACAGCAAAGCAGAATGCAAGAAAACGAAAACCGGCGACTGTTGCTGCTGTTTGATTTTGGTCGCTTTTTCATTTTTGCCTTTGCTTCGACTGCGACTTCTGTTTATTTCGGAAGCAGAAGCAAAATCAAAATCACATGAAATGAAACTTACTGCAGTTTTTTAAACACTGATGATTTATATTAATTGATTTGCAATTTCTGGAGTGTTAAAATCTGTATATGAGGGACAAGAGCTAATATTAATAAGATGAGTTAAAAGTAAACAAATGCTAAAAATATATATTTATATTTATATAAAGCCCTATTTGCGGTTCAGCTGGAAAGCTGGCGAGATTTTTATATAAATCTGGTTAATCTGAAAATTTAATTGATTCCAAATTCGAATAAATGTTTGACGTAAAAATATATGTTGCATTTAGAAATAACTTTAATTTAAAGTATTTCAGCTTAAATTGTACATGAATTTATTTAAAAATAAAAGAATACAAAATATAACAATATAAAAACTTTGAATTCCTTTTCTTGGGACTACAATCATTTTAAAATACTTGAAAAAGGATAGGGTTTTAAAAACACTCAGGATACATGTAATATTATCCCAAAATAGGATTATATTTTTACAGTCTCGATCTCTATTCGGTTTAAATCTACAAAATAAACCCAAAGCTAGACTATTTGCCAGAAACTTCGATATTGGTTAATTTAGAGTCCTCTTTTTAGATCCATGTTTTTAATCACAATTTTATATTATAAACGCTGCAAAATCTTTAAAAAATCTTAGTAAGATCTAAAATCCCCCTAATTCGATTAAGATCTTTATTCTAGAAAGTTCTGTTATATTTTTTATGGGTCGCAGAAAACCAGTCTCGGAACTTTTGGTTAGATCGCGAGTGGATTGCATCAGTCGCAGCTTTCCGAGTGAAAATCGGCCCATGGCAACCGAATTCGCATTAGTCAGCCCCTCTGACTTGGTGTCTCCGCTGGGTGACTTGGGCAATTTCATCAGTACTTCGTGTTGAGAGGCACGTCAGCTCCCTCAGAATGCAAAAAAAAAAAAATTACAAAAAGGAAACGGAGAGTGGAAGCAGCTACTTACTCCGAGGGAGCAACCCATTGACGTAAACCCCCAACCTTTGCTCGCTGCAGAGACCCAATGAGAGCCTTGATATAGAACATCTGACGCTGACTCAACTTTGGGTTGTTTCTATGCGAGAAAACAATCAGAAATAACAACTTGTTGGTATTTAAAAAAATTGTGAATTGCACCTTTCCGATTCTAAAAGACGATAAGCAGGGTAGCGATTGTAAATCAGAAATTTCATCATATTAGGATGATGGGAATTTAATAAAAACATGTAATTAAAAATGTGTATTACACTTGTGGGCATTGCACACATTCAGAAATTTAAACTATAACACGAGCCACACATTGCTGATTATAGGATTTTTTTTTAAATAATAAAAACCCCATTAAACATTTGCTAAAAATCCTAACCACTCAAATTCCAGCATTGGTTGCTACCCAAAAAAATTTTTGATAACAATTTAAATTACCAAAAATTCTGACGCTGACTCAGCCTTTTGGTTTCCATGCGAGAAATGTTTAAAAAATTCAGACTTCCACCTTGTGGAGATTACGGGAAATATGGGAAATTGTAGAATAACTTAATCAGGTAGCAGAATCGATTCATGACGTGTATAAAAATTGATCTTTCAACTTGAAACCGTATTCTGGGGAAATACCTATTATTGCCCAATACTGGGTAACAATAACCAACAAATTACTTCGAAATTTCCTCGAATCTGTTTCCTAAAAATACTTATTTTTTATATTGTATATAATTATATCTCTAGTACAAATCGTTTAGCTTCTTGTTTACTCAACACATTTTTTTATCCCCTATAATTTCCTGCCTTGAGGTTAAATTTTGCTTAGCCTTTTCTCGGGGTTTACATTTTCATATATCGATTAGCAGCCGCTGACAAAGTAAGTCAGTCAGTCAATTGGTTTTACATAATAAGCCGACAAAAATGATTATTCGAAACTCAACTCGACACCAACTCGAATGATAGTGCGGTAATTAACAAGAAATATAAATACTCTAAACAACACTTGTTGATGAATTGGTCTATAAGTGGGTTGCATTGGTTTTCGATAGAAAAATCGAAAAATACTACACTTAACTGAAATTTCAACCCTCTCCCAAAGGCAGAAATTCTGACTAAAAGCATTATATAATAGTTTTAATTTGACAATTGAATATCCGATGGCAGATCCATTTAGACACAGTGTCGTTTGCATGGATTGTCTGAAATTATAGCCCGAGTTTGCGGACAATTTGCTCAATGGAGCATTAAATCTAAATATGTTTGAATGCACGACGGGGCCATTTATCTGGACTCCACTGAGCGCATGATATTACCCGTCTCAATTTTGCAAATCAAAGCGCTTTTCTAGTTTCCATTATTGTTCTATAAATAGGAAAATAACCAGGAAGAGGGTCGAACGAAGTTGGAATACTCTAGGTAATTAATTATAGAATATATTTGTTATATTTTATACTAATTTGTAGCTAAAGATAATATTTAAAATATTTAATCAGAGGATTTTATTAGTCTTTTCAATCTTTTCTATTAAAATCAAATTAAAATCAAGTCCTAGTTATATCAAAAAATATTTTTCATATTCATATTTTAATAGTTTCCTCAAAAAATAATAATTTCTTAATTTAAGATTTTTTTTTTAATTTAATTTAATTTAATTTAATAATTTCTTAGTTTAAGAATTTTTTTTTTTAATTGAAAGAAAAAGTAGGCAACATTTTTCTTTTTATACCAGAGTGCGAAATTGTTAAAGAAAGACTTATAATAAAAATATGATTGATTTAAAATCGATTAAAAGGGTGCCCAAAAGTATGCAAAGAAATATTTATGGTTTCAAATTAATTGTTTAATAGTTTTCCCTTATAAAGAAAAATATTATAGTATAATTTTACACAACTTTTTAATTGATTTGAAATCTTTAGTGTCTTTCCTGACATGAACTATTAATAAATACATTTTTTACTGAGCAAATTTTTGACAGAAAGTAAACTTCCCTTAATACCAATCCAAAAAATATTTTTCTCTCACATTTCAGCCTACAAAAACCTTCAGAAATGGAAACTATTCCATCTTTATGGCCAAAACTATTAGACCCTCTTTTGGAAAGAGCATAAAAAGAGGCTCGCTGTCATGATTTTCGATTTACACACACACACTGGCATACAGGAAAACAATGAGTGTATTGGGAAATGAAATAAAATAAAATAAAATGCTAGGCAAACAACGGCGGGGCAAAGTGATTATATAAAAACCGTTACCAGTCAAAGCCGCGGGCAAAAAAAAAACAAAAAACAGAAAAATAAAAAACAACGACGGAAAGAACGAGAAAAGAAAAACAGAAAATAATGCCAAAGAACGATTTCGATTTATCAGCAAAACGAAACGAGAGAAAAAAAACGCGTTTTTATCTCGCTGCTCAATTGATTTACATAATCAACGAAATCGCTTTTTACCACCCAGCCACCCCCTTGCCTTGTCTCTCTGTGCATTTAATTAAACGCTGATTAAGTTTTATTCAATGGAGCCCCCACACACACACACACAACATACACACAACACACGCCCCGGCGACTAGCGGATATAATATAGTATAGTACAAAGGGGCAGGAACACCACTCGTACATAGATTCGTAGATTGGTCATTGATATGGGACAACGTGTTCGAAGCGAGTCGCCTTTGTAAACGTGAATAATTTAATAACGTCCTCATTAAGATAATGAAATTAGTTCAAATAGACGCCAGAGTTTGGTCAGATAATACAGTCTGTCTGATTAGACTGATTATACTATATATGTATATATGTATACATATGTACATATGTGCATATTTTGTATGGTGTATTGTAGTATAACTTATTGCTTATAGCTGACCATATCTCGCTGCTGTTTTATACATAAAAATTCTGTAAGTAGAGGAGTTACCCTTAAAATCTTTGAAATGAAGATTAAGCTTACAAAATGAACTCAAAAGCATTTATCCTCTTGATCTTAAACTAAAGACTCTAAACTTTCTGTAAGATATATTCAAAATTCGGTATGGAAAAATTAAGTATCAAAAATATAAGATTAGTCTGAGTTAAATATAGCTGGTTCTTCCGAGAGACAGTTATACTAAACCTTCTAAATTTGATCTTGTCTGTAAAATAAGGTATAACCAAAGATTCTAGATTTTCATCGAAAACAAAAATAAAGCTGCATAAAGCAAAAACAATAGATAGCCTTTCGGCATCTTAGAAAATTTATTGGTATTTGGTATAACTTAGGAAAAATCACCTTTTTAAGGAAAATATTTCTTTTATAGTTGATATCTTAAAATATAACCTAAATTTCTAAATTCACAATTTGAAAATGGACTTAATTGTTAATATTATAGATTTAAGAGTATTTTTTTTATAATTTGTCTTAAACATTACAAAACAAAGACTATATTTGTTATCAAAAACAATAACTTTTAATAAACTCAGCAAGTTATATTTATTCTATATAAGTAATCGTATATTGGTAAATAGAAAGCTAAAATGTACCATTTATTATGAGAATAAAACTAATAAATAAGCAAAAAAAAGTATTTAGAAGATAATTTCATATAAAGTAATAATATAACTTAAATAACCTATAAACTATGTACATAAATATGCACATATATCCAAGTAAATAATTATTTACATAATTGCATATATTTAATGCCACTCTAACTCTCTCTTACAAATAAACAAACTAATATCTTTGAGTAGAAACTCCAATATTAGTTAGACAAACAAAACCAGATTACTTTTTTCCAACGACCTCGTTTTAATAAAACAATTGTGGCAGCTTTCGAGGCAATCAACTGATAAAAATTAACTAAGATTAAACACAAGTGGTGGTTGGTCATGACTCTCCATCATTGAACTTTTCAGGCAGCCTAAGGTTGAGCTTTATGATTAATCCAAAAATATATTCCCTGTTCTCTGAAACCTTTTCCCAAATAAAAAAATATTCAGCCTAATTGCCTTTGAACTCTCTGGCAGACTTCCTTATTGATTGTTGGGGATTAGGACCCATTCAGGTGGAAATAGGAAGCATAAATCAGGTGAACCTTTTTGAATTTAATTACGAATATAATTCAAATTGGAATTGATATTTTAAGCGGATTACATCGACTGTTTCCATTGACATGTATCAATTAAGGAATAAATTAGCCAGGCGACACATGTAAATTAATTAAATTTACGAAAAATATATATTTATACTCAAATAGAGTTGGCAAAAATTCGATTTGCATACTAAACCAGTTTGCACCGATTTACTAATCAGAAGTGAGATTTATAAATATGTATTTCCAGCGGCTGCGACCGTGTGAACCGAACTTTGTCAATGAACTAGAAAGAAAACTTTGGCTATGGACCCGAGAATAAATATATTTCATTCCTGCTCTCTGTAAACTGTAAGTAACTGGAAAAGGTTAACTTGCTAAAAAAACAAAAAAAAAAAAAAAAGTAAGGAAAGGGAAAAAACCCTAGTCCCAGATAGATAAAGATGGAGGACCACAGTTGGGGCAATAAATCAGGGGAAAATTGTTGCTGAAGAGGAAAACTTGCCGAGTCGAACAGAAGGTGGGAAAACTGTTGAATTATTTCCCAGGGCACCATCACCACCACCACCGCCGGCACGCGCACACGCACACGCCGGGGAAAATTTGTTACATTTCACACTCTAAGCCAAAGCCGACAACAATAAACTGCCAAATTCGCATAAAATATTTTGTAGGAATTAAAACAGAAGCATATCGAATGCCGAATGCCCGACTCGACTCTGGCTCTTGTGCTCACGGGGATCAGCCGAGGTGGAAACCTCAAGGAACCCATAAATTTCTGCCCAGGGAAACCGAGAAAATCTCCCAAGGAAATCAAAAATAGAAAATGTGTCAATGCAAACAGCCTGGCCAACAACAGCAGCGAGCCCTCGGCTACGTTTTTGTTTTGTTTGCTTTTTTTTGGCCATGGATCGTGGACCAAGTGAATCTGGGCCATAAAAGTGCAAAATGCTTTCCACTCGGCTGGCTGGACCCTGTTACTCTACCTCACCGAAATCTCCGCTCGTTCCCACCACATGCGATGCACTCGTTAAGAGCAGAGAACCCGGGATAACACCGAGAGAAATGGGATGATATTCATTTTTCTAAATATATATTTTAGCATGATTTATTTTCAATTTAAATAAGGAATTTATAGTCAAGTATCGGTGTATTTTTAAAGGGTTTCAATGATTTTAAATAGCTTGAAAAGGTCTTGAAAACTTAGAAAATGTACACTTTTTACAAAGAGAAATGAGGTGTTATTTAGTATTATTTCTAAATTATTTTATTAAATATAATTTATATATGTATGTTGATTTCATAGGGTTTTGGTGACCTAAAATCCTTTTCAAGGGTTTTGAAAAGTAGTTATAGTTTTTTAAAACTTATTAAATAAATATTGGTGGTTTTCAATTGGTTTTCTTTAAGCTGGTTTCGAATACAATTTTTTAATCGAATTTAAGTAATTTGTTATTTAATGTAATTTGAAATTAAATATAATAATAATAAAGATACGGAAAAATACACATTTTTGCATTGTTTTGTTGCTATTTAATATATTAATCATAAGATTAAACATGCTTTTCAGACAACTTATATTTTTCTGGCAAAAATTAGTATTTTCAAATACATATAATATTAATAATATTCAATGGCTGAGTTCTAACCATAAAATCTTTCATTTTACAAGATATAAAAATATTTAAAAGTTCTAAAATACCAATTCTTAGAAATGTTATATGTTTAGTTTCAAAAATAATTATAGAAAGGTACTACATTTTTCCCTAAGTGCCGGTCCAGAGACCGGACCCAACACCGGCTGACACTTGGACATGGGAAGCGGTCCGGGGGTGGCTAAAATCGATTTCTGCGCTACCTCTGCCTACCTAGCTCGTACCTGCCATCGGCCAGGTTGTCCGCTTGGATCTTGGGTCGGGTGTTACCTGTTACCCGACTAATGGCCAGCAGACCGACCGCGCGACCAACATAAATCCATAAAAACATGAAAAGGGAAACGAGCGAGGGAAAATAATTAAATTGCAATTATGTGCAAACAATTCCAAATCCGGACGATTCGGAAAAAGTTAATTACACGACAATAAAGCGCAGAAGAAGACCATTCTCGACGACGACTACGACGACGGCACTGGCTATATAACGATGGGTGTGGGTCCCCGGTACGTAAGACTGGTTGGGTTACCTGTTACCTGCCCACATCCACATCGCATCCGCAGGCTGATTGGCTTGGACGCGGACTCTCGGCTGACTTGAGCTGACATTAATGGGTATTTGAATGCGGCTTCTGGGCGCTGGCTGCTTTAATCGGCTGACCGATGGTCTGAACTGACGAACTGATGGACCGACTGACACGGTGACACGTCGTCGTCCGCATTACTATATCGTTAGTGTCTGGGCCTTGACTGCGGATGATCGCAATTTGTTGTTGATTTTCGCGACTGCGACTGCGACTGCCACTGCAGTATCATCATCAGTCCGGTCCCCGATCCCGATCCCGATGCCGATCCCTATCCCGCGTCTCCCCTTAATGAAGACGGACAGTCGGATTAGTTATGGTCTTATGATAAATTGGTCTGATCCAATTGTCCGAGGGGAAGCGAAGTGGTGGGCAACGGGCTGTCGTCGAATTAGTGACAAGATCGGATCGGAAGAAGACTGGCTTTCGCCATAGATCTCAATCAGTGGCGACTGATTAAATGAAATTTAATGACGCTTGATTGGTCAGTTTCTTTAGGTTTGAGTTTGGTTTGAGTTTGTATCGCTATGCTTGGGTTATTATCGGTTTTGGTTTTGTTTCGGCCGGGTTGTTTTGGTTTACGTCATGTGGTTAGGGTCCTTTTAGGTCCGCAGATATGGGCTATATATCAAAGAGTGGGATGCAGTCCTTAAATTAGGAAGGAAGGAGGATTGTAGAAGATAATTACTAAAGGGCAGGTCTGTTAGACTTGCCTTAGTGTGAGTAGGAAATAGAAGAAAGTGGCTAGATAAGATACAAAAAAGACCAAAGTTGCATACAAAAATTGCTATGACTAGAAAGTAGATATTTAAATCCAATAAGGCTAGATTCTCAAAAGCAGGCCAATAAAAAACATACTAGAATCGAGAAAAAGTATTCTCACATTGAGAACGGTTTTTTGAGAATGAGTATTGTTGATTGCTTCGTTTTTAAGAACTAATTGTTCTCGATAAAAATATATATGTTTTTAATTTAACCTATGTATATTTTGAGTTTAGGAAACACAGGCTTAATCTTGCATTAATTCTATAAAAAATATGTATATGTACAGGTTACCTCACACACTTTTATAACACAATTGTACCAATTGAGTATAATTTTCCTCTGTCTTCAGTTTCGGCCTCTATAAGCTCAACATTAAGAGTAACTTCTTCTCCACTTCAAGATCTCTTTTTCGCGAAATAACCAAATCGAGAATTGTATTAAAATTAACCAAATAATTATAATATATAAAATAACAAACAAATTAATATAGTTTGTAATATAACCCCTTGTGTTGTTTATCCTGAATACCAATGGAAACCCATTTGGGGCCATGCGTGTGTCATCGCCGCAATGGAAGGGCTTCCCTTTAACCTTGAACACAACGAAGTTACCTGGGCCAAAAAAACGTATTTCCCCCGGGCCGCAAAACTTTAATTAGATAACCCCGGCACTGGCGGAAAGTTTAAGTGCGAGTAAATCAGGTCGTCGGCCAGCGCCAACCCGATGAGTGACTGACTGTCCGACTGACTGACGACTGACAGTCGGGGACCACCCAGTTCACGGGGGTTTCGGACAAGTTTAATTAGATCTGCATACGCAATGAGGGTCCGCGGAGGCTTCCCGGTAAGCAGGTTAACGAACTGCCGCCGCAGTTGCTGTTCGCCGGCGAAAGGATGCGCTGGCTGGGAGTCCTGGCCGGGGCCTGCATGTCCCTCACATTCGCCACAGGCCTGTCATCCATATCCTCCTCTACTCATGTGCCGCTGGACAGCTACGAGATGCACCTGAAGCAGCTGCTCCAGAGGATTCTGTGGGCGGCCAATGTGAAGAGGTGCTTCGGTGTGATCACGGACGACCGGCATTATTCCATGTACGACAGGAGGTTCTTCGAGGCGGCAGGCCGCCAAGTGGTTCCCTTTTTCGTGGTGCGGATAAATGCCAGCGAGGATCTGATGCGGCCCTCTAGGCAGGTGGAGCTCATCCTGAACTCCATCAAGGCCAGCGACTGTGAACTCAACCTGATCACCATACTCAATGGCTGGCAGGTGCAGCGATTCCTGCGATATATTTACGACAGCAGGTCCTTGGATGCCCAGAGCAAGTTCATCCTGCTGCATGACTCACGGCTGTTCGAGCGGGATATGATCCACCTGTGGAGCGTGTTCCTGGGCACGGTGTTCCTTAAATGGCAAATGGATGAGAAGTGGGTGTTAGCTTTGTATTAAGGAGAGCCACAGGAATTGGTTTGGTTTTGAAATCAATTAAAGTTGAGCCTAAATGTATGCTACGAAATTTAATTCTGAGAAAATATGATTTAAAATGTTTTATTGCATACTTGATGGCAGTTTTTCGATTGATTTTATTACCATTTTTTAAAATAGTTAAATATAATTTTAAATAAATTGGAATTACTTTAATGATCTTTGCTTGCAGATTCACCATCTCCACAATTGCTTTTCCCGGCATCTTAAGCGGCGTTTTGGTTGTGAAAAATATCGTCAACTGGGAGTCGGGAAAAAGTGTCAACGGCAAAGTTCTGTTTGTGGATAAAACGAGTAATTTAGACGGTAATATTGATAAGAAAACCCCTAAAAAATGTGCTCAAAACTACGATAAAAATGTTTATATTTTAGAAAACAAATTTACATTGAATTTGGTATCAAAAACATTTTATTGCATACTTTTAGCCCCATTCTTAATTTATTTGAAAGCTCTAGAAAGTTCTGGATCTTTTAATATCACGTCCTTTATAGGTTCCTCAGTGCCTGTGGCCATTTCTGAACACATGCCCATGGTTATGTGGGTGAACACGACGAACCGTTACCAAGGCGTTGAAGTGGAGATCATGAATGCCCTAGGGAAGTCCCTAAATTTCAAGCCCAGCTACTACAAACCCAACCAAAGCGAAAATGCGGACTGGGAGCTTGGAGCTGATGGATTTGGTAATGGGAATTTAGATGGTTATGCGGAGAATGAGACCAGAATTGACTCCATGCTTATAGAGGAAGTGGTAGGTATTCATTTTTATAAATTTATATCATAAAAAATATAATTTCGAATAATTTTCCCCTCTCTAAAGGCCGCTCACAGTGCCCGCTTTGCCATTGGCGACCTGCACCAGTTCCAGGTGTATCTGCAATCGGTGGAGCTGAGCCTCCCTCACAATTTCGACTGCCTGACCTTTCTCACGCCGGAATCCTCGACGGACAACTCCTGGCAGACCTTCATCCTGCCTTTCAGTGGTGGAATGTGGGCAGGTGTCCTGCTCTCCCTGTTCGTCGTGGGAACGGTGTTCTATGGCATCAGTTTCCTCAACGCATTTCTCACCAGAGGCGGAGGCGAGGGATTTTTTCGCTGCTTTCGGAGGAAGCGTGGTCTTCCCTTGGACCCGAAAACATATCGCCGTCTCAGCTTTCGGATAGCCATAGCTCGCTATCGTACCTCTAAAGGATCTGGGAGTCGTTGGGATATTTTCGACGATTATACGAACTGCATTTTGCTTACTTATAGTATGCTCCTGTATGTGGCCCTGCCTAGAATGCCTCGGAATTGGCCACTGAGGGTGCTGACTGGCTGGTACTGGATCTACTGCATTCTGCTGGTGGCCACATATCGGGCCAGCTTTACGGCTATTTTGGCCAATCCCGCAGCGAGGTAAAAATTAATTGAAAACATAGAGTCTTGAGTATTTAATTATATTATTAATATTTTCAGAGTCACTATCGACACCCTGGAGGGTCTGCTGCTTTCCCGCATCCAACCTTCTGCCGGAGACTCTGAAAACCGACAGTTTTTCCTGGATGCCGCCGATGAGATTGCCCAAAAAGTGGGCCAGAAAATGGATGTGATCAGCCAAAGGGAAGATCTGGTGAGCAAAATTACAATATTAATTATTATTATTATTTTTTTAAGAATATTATTTAAAGATTAATCTGTATAGATATTATTGTTATTATTCATTCTTAAAAGCAACACAACAAATCAGTTAAATCAGTTAAATAATTAGGACGTTGATAGGAACACTCTACCATGTCCGATTCATATCAGGTCTTAACAAAGATCTTAAATTATTATCGTTATCAAAAATGTCGTAGCAATGAACTTTAAACCACAATTTAGAAAAACAAAAACCAGTTTTAACCAGTTCTTGGACTCTGAGTGTGTTATCTCTGTGATAAGCGTATTTGGACACATTTTTAATTTAGAGTCATTATTTTTCAAGTCTGCAAGGTAATCTGATGTGATATGAAAAGTATCTAGGTGACTAAATAGATTTTATTTATGGGCTAGTTCTAGTTTTAACTGAAAAAGATAAACATTTACTGACAAAGTAATTTATTTAAAAGAAAAACGTGCTAAAATAAACGTGTGAAAAATAGCACTTGTTTTGTGGGCTTAAGATTGTTTTTCCCCCTACCTCCTTAGACCTATAATTTCTATATTTAATTATTTATTATAATTATAATGAAAGACCCTCCACCGCAGACCGCACGTATAGCCAAGGGTCAGTGCGCCTACTACGACAGCGAGTTCTATCTGCGCTATTTGCGAGTGGCCGACGATTCCGGATCGGGAATTGGCTCCACTTTGCACATCATGAAGGACTGTGTGGTCTATATGCCCGTAGTCCTGGCCATGGAGAAGAATTCAGCGCTGAAGAAACGCGTTGACAGCTCCATTCAACACATGGCGGAGGGCGGTAAGAAATCCTGTCCAGACATACCAAAAAATGTAATATAAAGTGCCTTACTTTGCAGGTCTTATAAGCAAGTGGCTTAAGGATGCCATCCAGCGGCTGCCGGCAGAAGCTCCTGCCCAACAGGAGGCCCTTATGAATCTGGAGAAATTCTGGAGTTCCTTTGTGGCATTGGGCATTGGCTATGTGATCTCTATTCTAATCCTTATAGCCGAGCGTTGGCATTTCAGACATATAGTGATGAAACATCCCATGTTTGATGTCTACAATCCTGGATTGTACTATAACTTTAAGAGGATCTATCCGGATCAATAAAATTATACCTTAAAAATTTTTTTCTCTATAAATTCTTTAGAAAATTGCATGTTCAAGTACTGCAAACTGTCAATCTGCCACACAAGATGCCATAAAGTCATGATATATGCACACACATGCCAAATATTTATAATTGCCGGCAGCAAATGACAAATGTATGTGGGGTACTCAGGGCTGAATGGCAATCGAGAAGCTGAAAAGTCTTCATTGACGCACTAAGAAGCGGCCAATGCAGAGCTCCGGAATCTTCCATTTCGCCAGGGGCCTTGGGGCAGATGGATGGATATAGTGGCATTTATCATGAGGGGCCCAGCCTAGAACAGCCCAACCCAGGCCAGTCCAAGTGGCCTCAAGTACCGGCAGTGGCAATGTGGTGAATAAATTCCAAGAGCCGGATTCCTTCAATCACTTGTGGTAAATACTGATTTGCATTGTTTATGAGTTAATGCACATTAGGCATTATTTGTTTATGGCGATATCAGAAATCCTGGGAAAGCTGAAATGATAAAAGCCCATAAATAAAACCATTTTTAAGTGCCAGACTAAACCCAAGCAGCCAAAGACCCCAAACATTTCTATATAAAAACAAAAATCCCCTCGAGCGCAGCGCCAAGATATATATGTATCTTTCGGATAGTGCGGGGCTTAGGGGCACTTCAGAATCTGAATGGGAATGGATATTGAAATTGAAATGAGCGTGTGATGAGGTAGCCAGAAAACAGACGTGCCAAACAATAAACAACAACCTAAAGGTTAATAACAATCATAATTATTAATAAGATCTCTCCTTTTAGATTTTATATTTCTTTGTTGTTCTTAAAATAAAAAAGAAAACAAACCAAAATCTTGCCTAACAGGTGCTAGCTTTGAGATAAAGGCTACTGTTTTATCAAAATAATTCTTCAGCAACTGGTTTTATTCATATTTGGAATAATTACATTTCTGTTAAAATATTTTAAATAAATATTTAAGGTAACTGCTACTCTAAATCAAATAAAAATCCCACAAGGCCTGGAATTGATTATTTATATTCCTCTCTTAATTGAAATTGCAACTATCTAATTATAAAATTCATTATTTATTCATTAACATTTTTTCTTGCTCAGAATTTAATTGCCAAAGCTGAATGCAGAAAATTTATTTTGTATATTTATTAGACGAAAATGCACAAATATTTAATTTCATTTATTTTCGGATTCCCAAAGCTGGTGTTTTCTCCACCATGAAATTGTTTTGCTTTGTTGTTTTGCTGTTTTCCTTCTTTTTTTTTATGCATACATATTAATGGCTTGTTTTATTTATTTTGTTTTAGCTGGAGCTTGTTGTTTACATTTCTATTTCATATAATTTAATTAGTTTTGCTTCACTTTATTTCTCTTTTTCGCTTGGCTCTTACCGTATCAGCATTCTAGTCTCTTTTTTTTTTTGCTTTGCTATGTATTGTACTTTTTAGCATCCGTCATGGTTTCCAGTCTCGACATCATTCAGACACAGGAAAATTCTTGTTTTTTTCATTTTGAATTCCCCTAGAACAATGGTATCCAGGGGTGGTGAATTTTAATAAAGTTTTTTGCCAGATATTTCGATTGAGTCAAGGGAAACTTTAATTAAAAATATAGAGCGTTGACTTTTAACAGTTAGTTTCCTTTATTTTTTATTTAACATGATATCGAATGTGATATAAAGCTAACTAAGTTTTTTGCTGACTCGGTATGAGATATGAAGTTATATCATTGAGTTCCAAGCCAAGGATCCTTCATCGGTACTAATTTTTGCTGACAGATTCAGCTTTAAAGTTTATCGCTGAATTCGAAAATGAGAATTTTAAGGTGAATACAGAAATCCCTCCAGCAACTTTACGCTTTCGAAAAGAATCTCTTTCAGTTCCCAACTAATAAACATCATCAGATATAAATTTAGGTGACACGTTCAACCTTAAAAGATTGTCACTGAATTCGAACTTGGGAATTTTAAGGTAATTATAGAAAACCCTCCAACAACCTTATGCTTTCGAAAAGAATTTTAATTCAGTTCGCTAAAATATATTTGAAAACGGAAACATTCTCTTATTGTCTCGAAACAAAATGTGGATATACACACGAGGACTGACTACGAGAGATATCTTTATAAAAAAGCCTTACGTATTACTCATAATCGTCTTTAAATTTATCCCAGTTCGTTGAACCTGAAAAATTAATTCGATCAAAACAACATTTTTGTTCTTTCAAATTTTTGTTTATTTTGTCTTGGTTTATTTTTGTTTATCTATAAAACTATTGGAGAAATAAAATAACAAGAAAATATAGGACACAATACGGAAAACAATTCGTTCATCTCTGTTTAAATACTTAAAATATACAATTTTAAAAAATTTTATAGACGGCTGTTGTTTAGTTATGTTCAAATTCTTTTTAAATATATCTTGTAATAATAATTAAAACCGGGCAACTGCTCCTGAACTCCTGTTTTGTTGGACATTTTGAAATTGCCGAGAAGTCTTTAGTTATAGTATAAATATAAATATTGTCTATTGCTTAAGCTGACTTGGGCGTTTGAAGTTACATATTATGTTATTTAAAATACTTGCTGCTGTAAAAATGAACTCAAATCCATGTGAATAATATTCAGAGAGCAGTTGCAACATGGACACCGACACCATTAGTTTGCTTCCAAGATAAATACTTTAACAATTTAGCTGGTTTAAAAGCGAATACCACATATATGCTCCATTTATATAGTACTAAACTAGACGTACTCAGCTAGTGTGTTGTTGTATGCATGTATAAAACTAGACAATATCATAATTTGTTATGTAAGCTACCTTCCATCGAGTGTGTTCGCATAAATGTACATATATAAAAACCTACAGACATGAGACTTGATGAGTAACTGCAAACTAATTCCCTGGCTTCGAACGCTTTAAATTTTAGATCGAATTTCAAAAACAATTCAATTCCTTGGGGTCAGCAACTCTTAAAATAATATTGTTTGTTCAGCACTAGGATTGCAGTCGTTCATGCTCGCCCTAAAGGTCCTAGGACACATCTGAGTATTTTTCTCGTCGTTTGCACCATAACCGACCATGATAGAATTATGTATTTAAAAAATAATCCATTTTTAAATTAGTTTTGTTTACTTTCAAGGCTTTAAAAAATATTAAAAAATTCTGCTTCTTGTTAGTTGACTTTAGCATTGTATTGAACATTTTAAAAAGAGGTCATCTATGGCGTTTTTTTGTTGGACAGATTAGAAGTGAGTAACTCTGGTTCACTTAGCATATTCCGTTTATTAGATTATTCGATGATTCTTCGCTATTCAAATTATATACTTCAAATAAATAAATCATGCCAGCTTTAGATATCTAGTAATGAAGCTTGATTAACTCAGGGAAGGTTAGGCCTATATCATCATCGATTGCTAAGAAATACAATATGTTATACATATATATATAGTTATGTATATATCGAATTTATATATATCACTGTTGCTGGTTTGTGTTTACTTTCTGGTCACCTGCCTACTGGGCAGCCTCGCCGGACTCCGCTTCAAAAACATCATCAGACTCCTGGCCCACATAGTCGTCATGCTCCTCATCGTCGTCCACCTCCTCCTCCTCGTTCTCATCGTAGTCATCGGGATACTCCCCGAACTCGGAGGATTCACCAAGCGTCCAGGCGTCGTTTTCCACGGAGTTTCGCGGGCTGTAGCTGACGCCGCCGCTCGTGATGGTCAGATTGTTGGCTGGGCGCAGCACACTGTACGTGGAAAAATATTAATTAGCATTCTTTGTTACCTTTAAACCTTGAAGTGTTTCCATATTTCTAAATGCAAAGAATTTGAATGGATGTATGTACTTTCTAGTACTCTTCTAGCGATTTCTAAGAAAGCTTTTAATTGGTGTTTCTATGTGTTAGCTGGGCTAATGTGTGGTTAAGTGGTTAGGCTCCGTGGTTAGGCTGAGGTTAGAATGAGGCATGTTCAATATATGTGATGTCGGTTAGGCTTTAAACAGGACAAACATTTGTACACTTTACAAAAACCATTTTTTTTAGAAATATTAGTCAACAAAGTAGATATAGTTATGTATGTATTATGGTTGGTTAAATAGGGTTGCATCAATTTGGAAGAAGAACAAAGAATTTTCAAACTTTAAATGCAAACACGACTGCTTTTTGATTCGGGGAAATTGAAAAAGGAGTTTTTAAAATGAATTGTCCAGGAAATGGTATGAAAAATATTCAGTCGTTGATTTTCGGATTTTGTAAACCTCTAAGTTTATAAAAAACATTAAGATGTCAGTTATTATTAAAATTTAGCACGACATTATAAGGAAAAACGTTATCACAAAACTTTTGGAGAAACTTTAAGATAGAAGACTATCAACACCAACAATTTGCGTGGTTTTTGTGTCGCCAAATTCGTACGTGGGAATTTTAGGTGAATTTTCTGCTTTTGCGCTAAATATTGGTAAGCTAAAGGGATGTTACTTTAATTTTTTACCCCCTAAATCAAAAAAAAAAAAAAAAAAAAAAAGTTGTCAGTTATTATTAATATTAGACACGTTATTTTAGGAAATAACATTGAACACAAAACTTTTGGAGAATATATAACACAAAGAGCATTTTACGGACTTGAGGACTAGTTAATTAATTTAATCCAGATAAACCGAGACGTGATTCTGCCTTAACACACAAAATATTGTCCGAAGACAGTTGTTTCAGTTTCCAGCCAAGAAACTTTATCAATACAAATTTTGCTGAGGATCAACCTCAACATTTTTTGTGGTTTGTATGTCGCTGAATTCGTACTTGGGAATTTTAGGTGCATTTTCTGCTTTGACGCTAAATATTGGTAGACTAAAGGGAGGTTACTCTCATTTTGTAACCCCCTAAATTTGTAAAATATAAAGTTGTCAGTTATTATTAGGCACGACATTATAAGGAATAACGTTAAACACAAAACTATTGAAGAAGAAACTTTATCAGTTGTTGACGATCAACCTCAACATTTTGCCTGGTTGATGTGTCGTTAAAATCGTACTTGGGAATTTTAGGTGCATTTTCTGTTTTAACGCCTAATATTGGTAGGCTAAAAGAAGGTTCCTCTCATGTATGTTTTGGTCTTTATGTTCTTAATAGATAATATTTAGAAGTTCAATATTGTTGTAATATATAATGAATTATTTCAGTAGAAATAAAAATATGTTCTAATATTTCTCAACGATAATTTCATACATAAACCCCTCAATCAATGCTTAAATCCCCTCAATTTCAATTTCCCTGATGAGCTGCCAATGTAAGTTTATGAGTTAATATATCGATGCAGTTAGTTGTCAATCTTTGAGAGCATTTCACGGCGCGTATTCATTGCTTTAGCCAAACAAAATATCAAATGAAGCCGCACGCAAGACAAGTGAACTAACAAACTGACGAACGAACGAACAAATTGGTCGAGACAATTGCACAACGGCGAAACGAAGAACAAAATGATTGATAATTTATGCATGTAACAACGTTCAACAGTATTTATACTACAACTGAGAGAATTCGGAGAGAATTTTCTATTACATTGGCATTCGGCTTCGGCTGGCTTGGCTCTCGTTGTATTTTTTAGTTGTCGTATTTCTTTTTTTTTTTGTGGATACTACACGAGATAGATCCATTTTTTCAAACTGATCGTTGTTCGATTCGATTCGATTCGGCGATTGTAAATCACACTAGCATCGAGTCCTAGTGATACAATCTGCTGTGGCTGCCGCTGCTGCTGCTTGCACCGTGTTAGATCGCGTGGCATGTGTGGTTGTTGGTAGTGGAAAGTATTTGTATTTGGTTTTCTGTTTCGGTTTCGTGGAAAGATAGTCGACTGAATGTTTAGGTTGTGTTTGGGTTGATGAGGGCTCAGAAATCGGTAACTAGCACACCATCCGTTGGTCATAACTGTCCACGGCGGTAGTGGGAGCGTGATGGTCTACCGATAGTTATTGGAGTGTTGGTGTTTTGTTGGTGTGTTGTGGTGTTTTTTTTTTTTTTTTTTTTGGTGTACAGAAATTAAAGAGAAGAAATCAATTAGCGAAATTATAAGTACATTAGGACCTAATAGTTCCTACTCATTCGATTTAGCTGAGCGGTGTTAGGTTACAAAAATTCTCGCTTCTTAGCCACTACTTAAAGGTTAAAATCATAAGAAGAAATCAGGAACTAGGAGTGAGTCATGAGAGATATAGTTGGATTACAGCTAATATATATATTTATGTCTATGTCCAGGAAACGCACCTTTACCTCTAGCCGCGAAATTACCCATAACCTTAAGCTAATAATAAAAAGAACCAAAATTAAGGGTTACAAATCAAGTTCAGATAATTGAAAATATATATGCTATATGATTTAAATCATCAAGGGTAGAGTGTGTCTCTAACAGATTCCTAAAGGGAAAATAAAAGAGCTAAACTATTCGGTTATATACCACATATACATATATGTATTATAGGGGATGCCATAGGAATCACTAGGGTTTTGAAATCACCTTAAGCGATGTCTAAAAATATGCAATAAAATGTTTGAGGTTTTAAATTCAGAGAGCATACTTTTTGACACCTTCTTAAGTGATTTCAAAACGCTAGTGAATTCTGTAGCACTCCCGTATAATATATAGCCACAAATACATAAAGATTTCATTACAAATTTGTAAAAGAGAGAGAGTGTCTAGAGATGACCTTTATTTATTATTAAGAACATGAAAAAGTTTAGCCTGGCTCTTGAAAAAGCAAAGCATCTAGCAGGATTTATTCTTTAATTATTAAATATAATTACTGCTTTTATTAGTACCTTTCTAGTTGAATTCTTCAATTGAAAATAGTATCGATCTGCCAAAAATGCAAGATAGGTATTTATTTTAAATTGAAAATATTAATATTTAATATTTTTATTTTAATTTGTTTTAAATTGAAATTAGAAAGCGAATATATATATATTTTTTCCTAAAATTGCATATTTTTTATTGGGGTTTCAATTTATTCCTTGTTATATTATTTAATATATATTCCTAATTTATATGTTATTATTTGAAATTTGTTCTTAAGCCAATCTAATTAATTAGGATCACTAATTCCATAATTAATATAGAGTAATGCCTCTTAATGCCACCTAAAGGCATCTATCTAATTACGTTTCCTAGCAACTAGTTACCTATTTACCACTTCTTATCTAAATAAATTCGAATAAATATCACCTAAAAGAGAGATCTATCTACCTAAGAACCTTGCTATTCGTTGCTAAAACCAAAGACCATCTAAATTACCTCTCGAAAGGCACTTCCTCATCGGCCAAATCGTTCATCTGTCGCTGAGCCTGGTTGCTTTGGGCACGTCTAGCTTCTTCCTTTTTGCGGCGATCCTCGGCGGCCGCCTTCATGGGATCGTACGTGGAGCGTCTCTTCCACATGGCCATCTCGGCCTCCTTTTGTTTGTTAACTAAAAAACACCAAGAATAATAATTTATTTATAATAATATAAAGATAAAGATATAATGATAATGATAATATAATAATGATAATATAATATATAATATAATGATAAAGAGTAACCCCACCTGAGAGATCGCGTCTTACGGCAGACGAGGCTCTTCCTCCGGCATTGCCACCACCCAACGAGGTAGTGCTGGTGTTCATGGCAGAGGCTGAACTTCGCACACTCCGATTGCTGGCGCGTGTTCCCTCACCGCGACTCAGGCCCATGGAGGAGGCACTGGGACTGCGCTTCATTTGATCTGCCGGCTTCAGTGTGCTCTTCGCATCGTTCTTGCGCAAAAAACTATTGGATTGCGCCGACTTGTACTTGGAGATGTCCAGATACTTGGGCTGCACGCGCTGACCCCCTGCATTGGAGGTGACACCTGCGTTGGCCGTTTGGAGCAACTGCTTCTTGGCATTGGCCAGGGAACTCGGCACCTGCTGGGCCAAACGACTGAGACTCGTTTCCCGGGGCATGGACTGGCGAGTATTTCGACTCCCGGAACCCGGCGCCACCCTCGGCGCGCTCTTTATGCCCCTGCGCGGCATCTCCGGGGTGTTGGGACAGGCCACCAAGCCAGCTCCACCTTGGGCAACGCTCAGCTTGCCAGCAGCTGGCGCAGACGTGGGTTTCACTGGGGCCTGGGAACCGCCGGCCACCCTTTGCTTGCTCCTCTCGATCCGCATCAGCAAAGCCTTGTTCATGCGTGTGTTGCTCAGCGGCACCGATCCCTGGGTATCCTCCGGTTCCTCCTCCTCCTCGTTGCTGGAGTAGTAGGCCCCGGTGGTGCCCATTTCGTCCTCATCATTGATATAGTACTGCAGCTCATTGTCGTAGTCGCTGTAGGCCTGCTCGAAGTTGTTGCTGCTCGCCGATTTCTTCAGCTGCTGCTGCTGCTGGTGGGTGCTCAGGGCGTGGGCATGCCGGGCAGCGGGCGGTGTGTACAGGTTCTGGAAATTAGGACGCGCCTGACGCACGGGATGCTGTCCCTGCTGCTGCTGCTGGAAGCTGGTCGATCGACGCAGCGGCGACAAGGGGGTTGCAGCAGCTGCAGGTTGCTGCTCATCCTGCTCCTCTTCCTGTCCGGGATCGTACTCCAGCGAGTTCTTGCGGCGACGCAACTGCTTGAGCAGATACTCGCCGCTGGTCAGCAACTGCAGCTGCGCCTCGTTGATGCTGCTGGTCATGAGCGCCCGGTGTAGCGGCGATCGCCTGTAGCCACCGCCTGCTCCCGCACCCATCATGCCCGCCGATTCCAGACTGTGCTGCGGACTGCTCTGAGCCGGCGACTTGACGGAGCTCCGGCGGGAGAGCGACTGCTGCAGGTTGCTTATAGCGGCCGCCGTTTGCTCCAAATACGCATCCGTTGGCGGCCGCGAGCGACTGGCACTGCGCGCACGTCCCAGCGTGTGCAGCGGCGACGGAATCTTGCTGGGACTCTTGGGTGGCTTATACGGAGGCTCCATCGCCACCCCCTGTCCACCGTGACTGCACAACGCCGGATCGCTCGCGTAGTCACAGTCACCCAGCAGCCGGTATCGCTCGGCCAGACTGCGATTGAGCTTGGCGGCCGCGGCATACTGTCGCTGCTGCTGCTGGTTGTACAGGCTCAGGCTGTCATCGGTCAAGGAGTCGCCGCCCGTGTCCGAGCAATTGTAGCTGCGTGTCATGAGTTGCTGGAAAAGAGGAACAACATATGGAATTAGTTGCGGAAAATCAGTAAGAAGGAGAGAGCGGAATTGGTTTTAATTTTCAAATATTTTCAAATATATTTTAAATTAAAGCCTATTTACAATTGATAATAAATAAAAGGTAATTACAGAAGTAATTAGTTGCTGGAAATTTGTAAGATGAAAGGAGCTAGGATTTTACGTTGAAAACGAATTCAGTATTTATTTTAAAATATTTTAAATTAAAATCTATTAATTATTAATAATAAATAAAAGCTAAATTCATTTTTCTACCAATTTCAAGAAGTAAGAGAGCTCCGATTTTACGATTGAAACGGATTTGGTTTTTAAATATTTTTAAATCATTTTAAATTAGAACCTATTTATTATTAATAAATTAAAAATTAATTATTAGTAATAAATTAAAGCTAAATATACCTTTTATGCTATTTTAAAGATTTTTCTAAGAAGCCCATAAAAGCGTGCTACAAATTTCTTCATTCCCTTAAACTGGGGTTTGTGTCTGTGCTAAGTAGTTTGGTTTTTACATCATGATGTAAAATGCAAGTAGAATAGCCAAAATGTAAAGGGAATGGAAGTTTCTTTTTAAAGTAATAACAAAGAAAAATATTTAAGATAACTTTTTGCCTTTAAAAATTTAAATTAAAGTACTGATTCCTAATAAAATATTCCACTTGTTTAGATATATTTTAAAACCAATAAATATTGAATTAACTAACAAAGTTGTGTAAAATTAAGCAAAGATTATGAGATTCAAACGTTAAAAAAATGATCGCAGACTGATGGTAAATGATGAATCATCATAACGCAATCTAATCTCTGCCTTGTTAAGATGAGGCAACAATACCAACGCTTATTAAATAAACTCTACGTCATGTAGAGCAAATTATTAAATAAAGCTTTCAAATTGTACGTAAATAAATAAAAATTACTACTAATTATGCTTTCAAATTCTTCTTAACTAAATGACAATTACTACTTTGAATCCTTATTAAAATTCCTAAAAACATAATTATAAAACTGCCATCTAATGATGATTCACGCAACCAAAAAAGAATCAAAATGGGATTTTCCCATTTAAGTAAATAAATAAAAATGCAAATTTCAACATCTTCCCGCTTTGAAACTGGTTCTGAGCTCGCTCACCTGTGCCTGGGCCTGCTGCTGTTGCTGCTGCTTCCGGCGACTGGCGCTCGTGCCACTCACATCCTGGGCCAGACTCCTTGCTCGAGCATTGCGCGCCCACTCCTGGATCCAATCCTGCTTGGTCTGCGCCGTCTGCAGCAGGGCGGCTTCTGATGCCTGACTGGCGCTAGTGGGCGTTGTGGGCGTCTCTGGCAACTGGTGGCGATGGTGGTGGTGCTGCTCCTGCTGCTGCTGATTGGTGCTGGTGGTGAACACATTCAGGCGATATTCAGCCTTCTGGCGATCGGTGGCAGAGCCAGCCAATGCCTGCGTGTGCCTCAACTTGGCCTCATTGCTCACATACTCGGAGCTGTCGATCTGCGAGGTGGACAGACTGTGCGAGTGCCGGGTGAGCTTGGGATGCGTGTCCAGGGCACGCTGCTTGGCCAGCACACCACTGGTGGTGACACTAGTGAAGCAGCCCACATCCGCTGCCGGCGATGGTGGAGTGGGAGGCGATAGGGGAGCCTGCTGGCGCAGCACGCGACTCTTTAGTTGATCCAAGTAGGCGCCTGCATAAAGAGGGGTTATCCATATATATTGCTTATTAATTCTATAAAAGTTTCTCACCTGTGGAGCTCCTCTGAGCTGGTTGCTCCTGCAGCGGCGTTTCATGGTAAAAGTTCACCTCCAGTACATTGCTGCCCCGGTTCGCCTTGACCGGCAATTGCTTTGGCCGCATCTTGACAGCGGCCCCTCCTGCTCCCGACTTCTTGCCATTCCTGTCAATGTTCATGAGATCCTTCTGCTCCTCCGTGTAGTTGTCGCCGTCAAGGGTGTAGGTGCCTGCCTCGCTCACCGCATCATCGGCCAGATGTTTGCCATCCGCGAGCGGTGGCTCCGGGCAGAGCATCTCCACCTGGCGCAGGGCCAGCTGCATGGCCGTGGAGCGGGGTGTGAACTGATTGGCCGTGCGATTGGCCACCAGATTGGACGTAGCCTTGGTTGCCGCCGCCGACGGAGGCGCTGGCACTTTGGATCTACTTGCGGGTCTGGGTGCTGCAGCTGGCTCTGGTGCATTGCCTGAGCTCCTTGGCGACCAACTGTGCCGCTTGGAGGCATCTCTCACCCGGGATGCACTGCGATCTCTCACCCGCATCTTTACCTGCACTGGCGGCGCCTGTTCGCTGGAGGGTGTGGCCGCTGTCAGTGAGGATATGTCGTCGGCCATGCTGCTTCCGGCATCCAAGCTACTCCGCTGCGAGTGTCGCCCACTGTTTGAGGTTGTGGTGTTGGTGTTGGTATCCTTCTCCGTCTCCAGCTTGGACATGGAGGCACCGCGCTTGTGGCGATTCTGGAAGCGCTCCATCATATTCTTGTAGCGCGCCGCCTGAGCCGCTGCATCATTCTCCGAGGCATCGTCGAAGTGGTCAATGGTGAAGGCCAGAGCTGCCTTCGTGGTAGCATTCGACTCGCTCGAGTTCTCCTCCTCATCCGCACCCGACTTCGGGTGGCTGTTGCTCGGGGAACTGGCATGTTGCTGCCGGTACTGATGGTGCTGCTGCTGCTGCTGATGGTTCGCTCTGCTTTGTGCCGCCGCTGCAATGGAATAGAAAGAGGCGAGAGAGCAGACACAAACAATTAAATTAGCATTTATTTACAGTTATTATTATTACACATTTATTATTAGCGTTTATGCGGTGAAAACGAAACTAAGTTGCTGGCGTAAATTAAACTGAACTCGCCAGAGCAACGCAACTCAAGTGGCACGCGGCCGGAGGAACGATACAAAGAGTGAGATACAAGAAAGTTGCAGAATAATAGTGGAGAAAGATACAGGAACGGCTCTAAATAGTTAGAGGTGTCTTCATAGAGAAGAACCATCGTTTAACTAACTTTTAAGCAATTTATTTCTTTATTTATTTATCTATTTATATGTTACAAATTTATGATTTTATAAATATAGTAACTTTCATACAAATATTATTTTCTGAAGTCTCCAATCATTTTCTTTTCTTACTTTCAAAAATGTTGCTGTGCTTTATTTATAATAATTCAATGAAAATAGCTAATAGCATTGAAAACCTTTCTTTTTTAAGTTGAGTAATATTCCCTGCAGGCAACCTCAGAAAATCCTGAAATCCTTAACATTTCAAAAATCTTTTTAAGCCAGAATTTGACGTTAATTATCCGATAAAGAAGAAAATTTGTTGCTCGGGTATTAGTTTTATTATTTATGACATTTTATTTTCTATATAAACCACTCATATTTTCAATATTTAGCTTTCCTTGCCTTTAAAAATTTGTTAATCCCAATTATGTAATTTGTAAATCCAATTAATTTTATAATTTAACAATAGGCAATTAAACAACAACCAAATTTAAGCAAAACGTCAACCCAGTTCTACATTTCGGGGAATCATTAAAAGCCAAAAGCCCAAACCAAATATGAATAAATTGACACCTTTTTCGGCCCCAGAAAACAAATAAAGAACTACCTAATACAGCTCCCCTGTGAGATGACAATATCAGGCTAGACAGACAGGGCTTTCTATTAAGTTGACCCTGTCAAACATATATCTACATTCAAGGGCCCCCGTACGTAACGCCCACCTGCAGCCGGAGCAGATCCCGCACCGCTTCCGCTAACAATTTCTATACGTTTCCGCGGCCAAGCACGGGCAAAAGAAAATCAAACAATTTGCTTTCAGAGCTCCGCCACGCGAAGTGGCACAAGCACACATACTGGAACCAAGCGGAGCCGACCAGGGAGAGACCATCTAGGGGCCGGGTCTCAGAATCGTGATCTATGGATGGGTAGTTTCTACACGTACGCTATATAAGGCGGTCGCCGGTTGGCTGTCCGCCCCGGCAAGTGAAGGTTAGAGTTCGGTGATTTCGGTCAATTGCAGGTTTTTATTTTGCCAAGTGGAATGAATGGATGGGGATGGGGGTGTTCCACAGGGGCAGAGCCCCACAAAACTTTTACGCTCTGCCAAACTTCCCGTTTCGTTTGCAATGAAAAAAAAATATATATCTCGATTTGCGCGAAACCATATTTAGCATAGATTTCGCAGTCAATATTTTGAACAAGTTTTTGGTCACGAACCAAAAATTGAAATTGGCAAACCGAACATTAAAATAATAAATATTTAGATGGGTAATTAAATTAAGAGTCAAGGTGACACATTATTAGCTCAAGTGTAAATGTAGCAGAGGTAAAAAAAATAGTTAAAAACTCACTGAAGAGTTAAAGGTCAAGAAAAGCATAAAAGTAATTATACAGCAAATAGTTAACGAAGACTAAAATTAATATATTTATAGTTCTGCGTTTAGTTCATCGTTTTAGAAAAAATGTTGCATTTAAATGCTATAATTATTTGTAATGGTTATTTGCAAAATGTTCCGCTTTAAGCTTAATCATTTTTGATAGGCGTAAATTAACTTATAACTGTAACTGTAACCCCAACCAAGATTCTCATATATCAACCTCAAAAGCAGATGTGGCTGCAGCTTTATCGGAAGCATTAAAAGGGGAACTACGACTATTAAACAAAAAAATGTTTATATTTTCTTTTGTTCTCAGTTTTCATATAAATACGGATGAGAACTTTTTGCTCAGATTTCCAGATAAGTTGTTTATTTTTTCTGCGAAATATGCGCTTTGTTTGCATTTTTAAAATAAATTTCGATGGAGAATAACCTTTAATTATGTTATTAAAACTAACAGCTTGATTTCCTTAAATTTTTCAGAATTTCCCTAACTTACCTCGTCTTATTTTAAGCCCAAGTAGAGCATAAATAATTAGGAATTACAGACATTTTCTGGTAACAAGATCACCATATCTACCTATAATGTCTCAAAGGAAGTTCCAATTTGGCTTCAATCTAGAACGACATTATTCGGTTGTCGGTTTGAAAAATTTGCAATCCAATTTGGCAGGAAATATTTCCCCTTCCACGGACCGGGGCAATCACCGATAGACAATAGACCACAATAGGTAACGACCAACGGTAATTATGCTGCCCACTGTGCGTGGCCATAAAATGTCTTCTATCGAGTTATCGTTGCGCGCCCGCCGCCTTTCAGCTGGTTCCCCACTTCGCCGCACTCGGACCATCGAGTGGCGCTGCATGGGCCAACAATTGAAAACTGTTGGCACAACGCACAAATGTCGGGCATTAGTATTGCCATTATTATTATTATTGCCATTGCCGGCAATTCGTTCGTGTGTCGAGTGACTTGTTCAAAAAATAAGTCTTTTGTTGGACTTTATGTTTTAGCCGCTTTTACTTTTCGCAATAAATGAAACAAAATGTAGCTCGAGTGCAATGTACAGTGAGGGTCAAAGCAATAGTTGTTATACAATATCGAGAAGTATCTTGAAACTATTTAAAACATTTTGTTTATTTACAAATTATTTCTAAATTAACCCCTTATTTGGAAATGTTTCTAACAAAGAAAACAGGGAGCAGTCTTGACTCTTTAATTGTTTTGGAAGATAGTAAACCTCTTCCTCAGTATCGCTTTCTTAGCGTTTAATGAGTGTCAAAATTAAAAAAAAGGGCTTAGATCTAGAGATGGAAAAACATTGGTATTAATCGATTAAAAATCGATTTTTGCATACGAAAATATTAAAATCATCTATTCTTTCCAGCTCTAGGTAGATCTATTGCATTTTCCCTTCCATCACACCAGTTGTACTATTATTTTGAACCCAACTGTATATATTAAACAAAATAAAAATACTTTTATTTTCTATTGTCGGTCAGCTAGCTGCCCTTTGTTGTTGTTTGGGAAAGTCGAGCAGGGGAAATTGTGTGACCGCCCGGCGATTTTTTATAGTTTGCTTTTCACTCGTCGTAATTTCGAGTGTTAACAAATTCGGTTAGCCAATAGATATGTCCAGTATGAGTATGTGCTGCAGTCTGAGATAATCGGGCGAATGCAAAGCGGAAACCGATAAGCAATTCTCTCACGCTGGCAACAGGTCCCCCAATTGGTTTCCAATTGGGTTCGCTAATTGCATTATGAACCTTACGTCATCCACCGATCAATCAGACATAATATTTTTCGGGCTCTTGTCTGGTCTTTAAGGTTGCCTTTCGTTTGCTTTGCTTTGAATTTGTTGCCTTTTCGCCGAGGTCAACTTCTCACATTTAAATAAATGTTATTAACAAATTTATTTATATTTTTCTTATTTTTTGCACTCGGCGACACCAGAGAAAGCCATCGCTGATCATCATCATCTGTCAGCTGCGAATGAGGTCATCGACTGGCGACCATTTGTTGTGCGCCTTGTTATCGGCGATTGTTTGGCTTATATGGGATATTTCATTATATACACACAACACTTCAGATCGGTTGGTGTGCTCGAGTTTAAGAAGAAAATTGTTTGGGAAGTAGTCCATTAAGATTTTCAATGTATTTGCCAGAAAAACCATCAACAATTTGGTTACTTTCAAACAAATTTCGCAGCCAGAGAGAGAGTGATCATTGCTATAAATAAGTTTTAATCATTATTGATGGCTAAAATCTAATTTTTAAGCGAAAAACCATTATATTTTGTGACAACTAGGAAATTCTTTAAATACTTAAACACTTTGACGGCAAGAATCTACCAAAAAATGTAATAATTCAACTAATTAAGCATGCCTCAACATTATCAATTTGGGAACAAGGCCAGAACCAAGAGATTTGTTCTGATTATTTCGACTTGATTCTTGGGTGTTTGCCAAGAATTAATGCCTCTCGCATTTATATTGGAAAGATATTCATGTTTTTGTAAGGGGTAAAGAAACTATAAGGAATTCGAATGGTTTATAGAATGGAAAGTTGCACGTGACCAAGGCAGAATTAATCGAAACCTCGAAACCGTCATAGCTTAAAGATTTTAAATATCAAGTGGATATTTGAATTTGTAAATGCTTCTAACCGCAATACATTTTCAGTGGAAGAAATCCATTACTCGACGATAAGTTTCCAGATAAATCCCAAAAACACATTTCAAACTGGGGACACTTTCGGATATCTATTCCACGATTTTCTGTTGCGACATTCCAATATAACGGGGTGACATAATAGGTTCAAACACGGCTCTCTTTGACAACGATACTTGAACCAAAAAGCAACAAATTCCCAGGCCTCCAGCCCCTTGATTACCTCTCCATCAAGTGCGCGGCGATTTGTTTTTCATAAATCTCCCATTTCCCAATGTTTATCAGTTTTGATTTCTTTCGCTCGCTTGCCAAATCTTACACAATTATAGCAGTCGTCGGTCGTGTCATTATCTCACACATTTTCATTCCTTGCACGCAATTCAGCGGGCAAAAACAAAATTCAAACAAAAACTGAAACAGATTTGTGACCGAGTAGAGTGGAAGTGAAGTGGTGACTCAGCAGCAGCTGCGAGGCTACTACGATCCAATCCAGGCTACGTCTGTATGCCAGACTTGCGCCAATATTAAGCAGAAATATATTTAATTGAAAGCAAGGGAATGATGCAGGCGTAAATCTTTCAATGAAAACGTAAACAGAACTTGGAAAGGCAATCTGCTGTACATTCGTAGCGACAAGATTTTTCGATATACATAATTTTAATCTATAAAAGTTGCTTGCCTCAACAGATGCCTTGTTTGGCAATTTATAAACAATAATGATTATAACGCTTTTTCGCTTGCCTAAGAACAGCCGATAAGGTTTAAAAAAGTTCTTAAGAGCTTTAAGTTACTTTTTTTATTTAATTTTGAATTTGTTTTGGCTTCTTTATAGAACAGATCCATGTCTAAGATTGTGGCACCTGTAAACATTTCCCTTTTTCATAATAAACATTGTAAATCAATCAAATTTAGAATTCGAAAATATTCTGACTTAATCTCTGATGTTTTTTTGCCTCACTTTCGATAGGATAAATCTATCAATCTAAATTTAAGAATGTAAAACAATTCAGGTAAATACAAATAAACATTCTGTATCTTTCTAAATTTGAATATATGTAAGCTTTAATTGCTCCACAGTTCCACATAGCTCCATATGCGTAAGTCAAGTGATGAGAAAAACTCCAGATGTTGGCCATCACAAAAATTATTGAGTTAGTTTAGCCATCAGTTTAATCAAATTCGCGGACTTCTTGTAGAGAAACTCTAGAGCCACTTCTTAGTTAGGTGTCATAGAGCCATAAAAACATAAAAATCGCACAAGCTGATGTCACTTGTCGCTTTGGCGGGCTATTGATCCCGTTCCACTTTCTCGAAACCAGAATCGAGAACTTGCTTTTCCACCGGCCTCGGCCCACTGTGCCAATACAAGCGACAACGTAAACGAGGTGTGTTGTATAGGTGTGTGTGTTTGCCAGGCATGACTATTGCAATAAATATTTGCGCTTAGTCGTGGCCAGAGACTCGCACAAAATAACTTCATTAAAAATTCAAATGAATAAAAAAAGAAGTAAAAGACAAGCCTCACTCAACCTGGAACAACAAAAGCAGGAGCAACAACATTCGCGGCTAAATTAGCCATCAATTGTCGCCGATGTTGGTGGTTGCGGTTTCAGTTTGCTAATGTTTTTTTATTGCATATTCGAACCTGACAACAAAAAGCTTTCTTTGCTTTATACGATATTTAATATTATAACATTTTCCAATTCCCTAAAGAACAAAACTGCTAATCCTGATTTTGGACATTTTTTTAGGCCCCCATTGGTTTTAATTCATGGAAATTCCAACTCTCATAATATTGTACACTTTTTAAGCCAAAAATGAGAAGGCAGATAAAGACGGATGGAAAAGAAGGTAATTCCTACTTTAATTGTTTGAAACCAAGACAAACTGATTAAGGATAAACTTCCTTCTTTCCTCCTGGATTATGATCATTATTTATTATGCCTGACAAATTAAAAGCTTATCGCAAGGCTTACAGTGCAAGACTCACCTTTTTCGGCCGGCGATGGTGGCGGCTTGCCAAGGCAGAACTTGCCGCAGGACTCATCGATGGCGGCCCCGAGGCCCACATAGCCGGAATGGGCAGGATTCCTGAGCTGGACGTGACAGGGCGAGGTCGAATTCGATCCATCCGGACTGTTGTCAATGATTTCCGCGATTTTCTTGAGGTTCTCCGGCGTAGTATCGGCTTTTTCGCGTCCATCACTGCTGTTGCCGTCTTCGTCGGCGTAAGCCGTTCGGCTTATGGAGAGGTTTTCCCTGCTCTTGGCCTTGGATGAATCAGATGATGCTGTGACCATGCCTCCTCCAACAGCTGACAGGGAGTTGGCGTTGGCCGTAGTTGTTGCTGCTCCTGCTGCTACTGCTGGTGCCTCGCCAGCTGATGTGGCCGTCGCTGTTGTTGGTGCTGCTGCCGCGGTAGTTGTGTCATTTGCGTATGATGTCATCTTAAGCCCTGGTATTAATTTTGCAACAAATCCGAGTTTTTTGTTGTGCTAGGAAGGTACACCTACTTTCGCCGCTTTTCTTTGCCTATTTAGCTAATTAATTAGCGAGTCATTTCCACGTTTTCCGGCCTTTGTTGCGTGCTGTCTGTCTACTGCCTTTTCTACTACGCTTTCCACATCCTGCTGCGCTTTAAAGGTTGTTTTGTGCGTAAAGTTTGTTCCTTTTGGGTTTGCTTCTTACCTACGGAACGAAGGTGTGAAAATCATTTAAAGTTGCGGTCAGAATTATTATATAGGCTTTTTTTTATTGACCGCCACTGTAAACTACCGATGAAGAACACTTTTCTTGTCGGTTTAAAGATGCGTGATCACGCCCCAAATGTAAATGGAAATGCAGACGACACCGACACACGTTGAATGGGGAAATGACCAAGGTATTTCCAATTGCGCGACGAGAGTTTTCCGATTGGACACTTGAAAATCTATTCAGGCATTTCCACATGCGTATAAATAGAGCCAGAAAGGCTGAGGAAAAGCGATTCTCGCTGCCTTTTCAAGGTTGCTTTTGTTGTGCTCGAAAGAAAACCTAATCGGATATTTTATTTTTACATTGAACACTTTGGAGGCGCACACTCACACATACACAGGCAAGCACGCACCGAAAACGCAGACACTTTGGGCCAACACATACACACTTTCAAGGGCAGGGTCCGCTCGGACTTTTCACTTGCATTTCCCGCACGCTTTTCACTGTTGTCCGCGACTCAAGTCGCCGTTGTTCTGGCTGGATTTGATAATGAACTTTTCTTTATCTCCGCCTCGGTATTCCCATTCACGACACGCGCTCGCTTTTAGCCCCCAATGCGCTAGCTTTTTAGCCCAACGCTTACTCACGGCAATTCAGACAAGAATGTGCAGGTGTGTGTTGGCCAAAAGCGACTTTGGGAGAGCGCGCGACAACAATGGAGAGAGCACAGCAGTGTTGCCCTCTATTGATTCCAAAGCTAGCCAGATCTGGCTATTTATTCATTTAACAGCGCAAATAACAAGAACTAAATCTACAAACATCGGAAATCAATAAGTTGTTTGTTTATGTTTAAGCTGAACTTTGTAGGAATTTTTGGAAAATTGCTAAAACTGCTAGAGCCTACCACACTGAATCTTAATAGGCAGATTTGGCTAGAAAAAAGCCAAGTCGTTTGTACTGCAGAGAGTGAACAAGAGAGCAAGGCAAACAGCTGGGAGTTGCCAGCGCAATTCAGGGTTGCCGCATTCCAATCGGAAATTGTATAAACCTTTTGATTGGGAAAAAGAAAATTATACAATTTTGAAAATTAATTAACGACTTTTTTGAAAACTGTAATACCCACAGCAAGTTGCGTATTGAGAAGTTTTTTAAATGAAAAGTAATTTTTCAGCCAAAACTTTTACGAGGTGACAGCACTAATTGGTTCTCTCTCTCCCTATCTCTGTTCTTCTGTTTCGCGCTCTTTCCACTGATTGTTTTGGCCAATCTAAAGGCCAATTAAACAGTTGAATAACACAAAGCTCAGAATAAGATTCACAATGCGGATAAATTAACAAAAGAAGCGCTCTTTCGTGGATGCACGCATCACTGAACAGCAGTACCCCAGGCGGTGCACCCGACAGGTGGCCTTCAAATAGCGACGCTAACTCTATTTTTGGATTCAAACACTTGCGATCACTTTTGCTTTTCACGCTAACGGTTGTACAGGTGTACGACAGGTTGAATTAACTCAAACTCGGGAAATCGAAGACTGCACAACTGTCAACTGGCAGAAACAATAACAATTGCCGCGCAAGTGATAACGGAAGAGAACCAGCCACCTCTCTCGGACAGCTCACACCATGCGCGTTCTCTCTCTCTCTCAGTCTTCCTCCCTCAGAAAGTATTTTGTATTGGCATTTTTCCTTTTTCTTTTGTGCACTTGTTTGTCGATTGCTATTCACAATTTACTTTTCACTTTTCTGGCTTTTATTTGATTGTAATTTGGGCTTTCTAGCTACACATTATATTTATATACCCGGTCCACGGAATTTGGCATGAAAAGGGATTATTTACTCGCAAAACGAAGTAAGAAACGAACGGCGTCAGGAACTAGCAAGCTTTTTCGGTTTGTTGTGCCAATCAAAACTAGAGCTGGAACAAGAGCTGCCAAAACATCGATGGCACTATCGACTTAGACTATCGGCTTAGTACAGAGAATATATATTTTAAAATTTGTATACTCTTGCAAAACAGTGAAGGAGGCGTTTTAAAAAAGTATAAGTATATATATCCTTGATCAGCGGAAATGCTTTGTTCGCAGGGCTTGACTTTTTCTTACATGAATACCCTAAATATTTGAGCTGAGTCATTTTTTGTGATGATACTTTATATCGGGTTTGAACCTACCGAAGGGTTTGAGCTCACGATTAAATAAATACTTTAAAAAAGTGTATTAATTAAATATATATCAAAAGATAAAGGAAGCAAATTTCGGAAAGCTGACAAGGCTAAATTTACAAGACTTTTGTTGCTGATTTGTTATTCATATACTTAACATGCCCGGAATCCTTACTTGGGAAACTTCACGGTAAAATTTAAAAAACCTATGCCATTGCAAGCATTAAAAATCTTTCAAAAATTTAGAATTTATAGAAGAAATAGTTTGAAAAGTCAGGAACAGAATTTCCTCATCTTCAAAACTAAATAAATAATAAATCCTGAAAAATAATAGTCTTTATTTAAAACGGTTTTTATTCAAACTGCTTTTTAATATTTATACATTAATATATTGTATAGGTTATGTAGCTAGGCATGTTTTTTATATGTTTGGAGGGCACCATGATGCCAATCTTGTCTTCCCACGAAAACTTACAAAACTAATACAAAATCGAACGCAAACATTCATTCAGACTGCGATGCTATGGTGACTTTTGGCTGTTGGTTAGCATATATGTTGGTATGTTTGTAAGGGTTACAAGTTATATATCCGTACGTATATATAAATATAAATCCGCCGCGAATGTACACAAACTGATAAGGATAAAAGTAACTGGGACAAGTGTAAACGGAATACTCAGGGAATGCATATAAAACTGGACGCTAATTAGCGTCCGTTCCAGTGGCCCACGTGTCCATTTTCGAAGGCAAGGTTTATCCTGGGATGTGGCAACGGACGGCTCGCCTGCAGCGTCTGCCTGGCTGGGTCGTCCTCGAAGTACAAGCACTGGCGTACAAATTCCAGGAAGAGTGCCTGCGCCTGGCCAGCGGCCGTTGGCAAAGCCTCCAGATTGGAGTCACTGCAGAGCCCCTGGACCAACTGCTCGCAAATGCGCGTATTGGTGTCCACATCGAAGAGCGGCACCCCGAAACTAACGTCCAGCAGGGTCCACTCCTCTGTAGCATCATCCTCCTCCTCCAGTGAGGGGGAAAGAAGCTCCTCGGATGGCGTCATCTCCATTGGAATCTCAACGGAGCTCTGCGACACCAGATCCGCGCGGCTACACTTGGCCAGCTCGCTGGCCAGCACTTGGCTGCAGTCTGCCGAGGTGAACTCGTTGGCCGGACCATGCTCCGGGGTGGCCGCAAAATGGTTTTCATCCGGACTCTTCAGCTGAAACTCGCTGCTTGGCACAATTGTCGTCGGTTTGCTGGTGATCGAGGAGCGCTTCTGGCGCTGCGTGGGCTTCAGGCGCACCTGCAACTCGTACTCCTCGCACCCGAGATCCGGAACGCCGGTGTTCAGGAATGTTATGTAGCCGCACTGTTGGCGCAGGTTCAAGAGCCCGGTCAGCTTTTGTACGGCCCGATGGGCGGACCATTTGGCCTGGCGCGGGTCCACAGTTTGGAACGGGAATGATTCGTAGTGGAGGCTGCCGGCTGTGCGGATGCCATAGCCCTGGAGCAGCACACAGCCGTTCTTGAGCTGTTCGTTCAGGTTGCGGAAGTTCTCCGAGTTGAGGACATACGAATCGGAGTGCAGGATGTTCACCAGCAGCTTGCCGTAGCCGAGAAATAGGCGTGGCAGGGTCTTGAGCACGGTTCCGCGGCAAAGCAGCAAGCTGGGCGGACCATAGCCAGTGATATGATTGTAGAAGAGCTTGCTCCACATGGGCGTCACATCGGAGCTGCGCAGAAATTGGCCAAAGTAGGGAATGCTGAACGTGTGACTAAGCGACGCCGTCAGCGGCGAGGCGGCTATTATAAACTTGTACTTCTTCTCCAGCACGCGATCACGCGTCTGCCGATCCAAGCCCTCCAGGCACTCCAGTCGCAGCAGATCCAGGCCACCCGGCAGCAGATGGCGCAGCGAGCAGATGGTGGAGCGTAGGATGACGGCGTGGGCAAAGTAGCGGGACACATCGCCTTCCCCCTCCGCATCCAGCAGCGACACCTGCTCCAGTTCGGCCAAAAAGCTGTCCAGGCTCTCCTCGCACAGCTTGCCCACCTCGAACATAGTGACAGCATGGTTCTTAAGGCCCGGCGAGAGGTTGCCCATCATCAGGAATGCGGTTAGCGTCGAGTCAAAGAGGAAGCCCACCCGTTTGCCGCTCTTGGGCAGAGCTGGGGCCAGAGCAGGCGCTGGAGGCGGCTTGGTCGTGCGCTCACTCAGATCCTCCAGCTCGAGCTCTGAGCTCAGCTCCTGCTCGTCGCTGTTCATCCGTTCCTGGGGCGTGGTGTTCAAGTTGGCGAAGCTAAAGTCGCTGGTGTTGCCATCCGAGGAGAGGTATCCAATGGAGCTGCTGTCCTTATCCTTGTCCTTTTCCTTTTCCTTGGGTGTCTTCGGGGACTTGGGACTCTGATCGAAGTCGAAGCTGCCCGCATGTAGGTTGTAGTTCAGCGGCGTGATCTGTGGCGTCTCGGGCGTCTTCTGCTGGTTGTACCCTTCCCAGCTGGGATGATTGGGCTGACTCTGCTGCTGCTGCAACTGCAGCGCATCCTGCTTGCGATGGGCAAAGCCCAGGCGGCAGATAAAGGCCACCGCCTGCTTGACACTGTCCAGCTCCAGCTGCAGCATGTGGGCCAGCTCGGCGATGGTCATGTGCTCGTCCGCACTGACAAAGATCTTGTAGAGCAGATTCTCGAAATAATCGCCGCTCACACGGTTCATTACGAAGTTACGGAGCGGGGGAATGGAGATCCGATCCTCGCCGCTGATTGGCACATCCAAATAGACGAGGCCCTTCCTGTACAGGCTGTGGACCACATCGTGGTCGCACTTTCCCGCCGGCTGGGCCCCAAAGTCTATGAGGTCATCGAGTAAACCCCTCTCCGCGGGCGATAAATATTTGATGTCGGCCTCCAGCACGTAGCCAATGTCCAGTCGCCACCAGGGCTCCATGTGGATGCGGACGGGAAAGCGCGGCAGAAAGTCGAGCGGATTGGGGCGCGATCCGAAGATCAAGGAGCGCGGCGTGTGGGTCTTCAAGTCGCTGATCAGGGCCAGGTACTCGTTCCGCCCGATGCCCAGCACCCGAAGGCAGTCGGCGGCCGTGAAGTTGGGCAGCGTGTCGTAGCTCTTGTCGCTCCGCAAGAGCTGGCCCAGGACGTCCAGGTAATAGTTAAAGGGCGTGACCCTCAGGCCCTTGGTCACGATGTCGGCCAGGTGGTAGGGAAACGCGCCCAAGCCGTTGATGCTCTTCTGGACGAGCAGCTCATAGTATCGCTGCTCCCGCCGGAACACCTTTGCGGCCAGGTTGCCCCTGAATCGCAGCTGGTTCTTCAGGCTGTAGTTGAAAACGAACTTCTCGTAATCCCGCTGGTTGTTGTGCAGCACGGACCGCAGGTGGACGGGCAGCAGCTGCCAGGTGACGTTTCCACGCACGCACTGCTGCAGTTGGTTCTGGCAATTGCTACCCCCTGCGCCACCGCCGCCGCCACTGCCTGCTGCGGCTCCAGCTGCGGATCCACTGCCTCCGCCGCTGGCCAAATCCTCTTGCTCCGTCATCGCTGGACTCGAATTCGGTCGGAATCTTCTGAGCGTCTAGACTAGCTCATTCCATGGCCTGCACTTATTAGCCTTTCCAATATTTTCCACCGCTGACTGCGTTAAGTTGCGTTCTATTTTCTTTTTTCAGTTTTTGTTGGCAGGAAGAGGAAAACTACGACAGCTGATAAAGGCGGGCGAAGTCTTGCAGCACTGGTCGATAGGTCGGTCGCATGGGCACCTATCGAAATTTGATTAATTGAGAACCTAATATATTTATATATATTTAGGAACCACATTTTGAAGAACTTACAAAATCAGGTTAATAATTTAAATGATTTTTATTACAGAATAAGCCTCATATTTTTAATTTTTCATTTATATATATTACCCGCTGTTAATAATTCCTTACCATGTATAACCCAAAAGCTTAAGTTAAAAAACTTAAAAATTACCTAATAAACCCGTTATAAGCGTAAACTTTTTTATATTTTAATGCCTGCACTTATTCTTTAGTCCTGCATTTTGTCAAAATCGTAAATTATGTTTGTACATTATCAAAAACCACTCTATCATAATAATAAGATACGTTATTTTATTTATCTTAAATTAATTGACATATTTTTAACGTGCTCAATTTTCTTGTTTGCGAATATGTACAAATATTCAAAATTCAATTCAAAACTATTTCAGATAGCAGGCACTTCCTAATAACGTCATTTTCAATTCAGAACTTCCAATGTTTCTTGGTACTGTTTCGAGACAACTGAAATAGATTTAAGTAACACTTTTTATTACATTGTCTACATCGTTTTTTTAAAATTCGTATCCTAAAATTTGACCGATAGACCATAACCTATCGATTGCCGTAGACTTAAGCTATCGTACGCGTGCACGCATCGCTCGATTTGCAGCACGGACACTTTGGTCGTTGTGCAACACTCGCTGATGATTTTCAATATTGCTTTAAAAACACTTGCGTTTTTCGGTCTAAATTGTCAAATAATTGTTATGAATCGAATGTGAACAGTGCGCGCTCCAAGTTCAAAACGAAACGAAGCCGGCGAGCAAGCCCTCGATGCGCGGCCAGCCAGGCAGCGGCGGATGCAGCGACAGCGAAAGCGGAGCAGCGGCAAACAGAATTTAAGGTCACAGCGACGACAAAAGGGACATCAACATCGATTTTTTTGCACCCTTTTTTTTTTATTGTGGAGCACAATCTTAGCGAGCGCTCGGACGGGACGGTTTTAAGCGAACAAAGAAGGGGCTAAGTGGAGGTGGGGGGTGTGAATAGAGCGGATTTCAGCGAAGATGAGCGGCGGCGGCGGCGAAGAGGAGCAGCAGCAGCATCGGCACCAGCTGCCAGGCGTGTCCTCCAGGTGCGTGTCTCTTTGTACAGTTAAAAGTGAGCGAAATGATCCCAATCCCATCCCCAGTGCATCTGGATCTGGAGCAGCAGCTGCAATGGCCGGTCGGGCCACGCCAGAAATGAAGCGATCGGCTGTGCGCAGCCTGATCCAGAGATACTTCCACCAGCTGCAGTCCGGCTGCGGCAACGCCCACTGCACCAACGACAACTGCGCATCCAGTGGCAAGGTGGCGCCCATGACGCCCAACGAGGTGGCTGCCAAGGCCCTACAGCTCTTCTCACAGGATGCTCGGCTCTGCGAGGCGTCCACTTCGGCGTCCAGCAGGTGGGCACATTTCAGCCCTTGCCTATTATTAACCTCCTTTGCTAACGCACTTAATTAGCCCCCAGGATGTGGACATGCTGTCGCCGAATGACAGCAGCAGCAGTAGCAGCGGCAGCTCCACCAGCACTATCACCTCGGCCAGCACCACCACCACCACCAGCACGCAGTCGCAGAGCACGCCAGCTGCCGTTGTGGTGGCGGCGGCGGCGGCGGCGGCTGGTGCGAGCTCAATCCCTGTCCAGAGCGTGCGGCAGCTGGATCTGGGCGGCGCTGAGCCATCCTCCGGCGGCTCGGGACCCTGTACACCCACCCTGCCACCGGTTCAGAGCCTGGATGCCAATAGTCTGATGGCCCTCTACGAGCAGTGCAGGGCGACGGACAGCTACGACAGAATTTGCCACGCCATCGGCGATGTATTCTCCAATGTGGACCGACTGAGCAAGAGCTTCGTACGCAGCGCAGAACCAGCGGCTTCTAGTAGTCTCCAGGAGCTGCTGGCCAATCCCCCGGAGGCTCTGAACAAGGAACAGCTGCGTACGCTAGAGGGGGAGCACGACAAGGACGAGGACAGTACTCAGAATGAGGAGGAAGAGGCAGCAGCTGGAGCAGATGCCGAAGAGGCAGCGTCTTCGGGGGAAGGATTATTTGAAACCGATACCGAAGCCGAGGACGAGGACGTACCAATGGCTCAACCCGAAGCAGGTACTCAGGCGGAGGATGAGGACAAGTCTCAGAGCAGCGACACCCAGGTGGACTTGCAGGGACTGCGGCGCGTTCAGCGTCTGCTTTTCGGCTGCCAAACGCGTGCCATCACCGAGAAGCTGATCACCAGCGTCCTCCAGCTGGCAGACTGGGTGGCCTATATGCGGCCCGACTGGGAGAAGGCCGTGCACTGCCTGGTCATCTGCTTTGACCTGGCCACCAACAGTGAGTGCCTCTAGAATCCCAATTAACTAACTAAATTTAATGATTCTTTTTGTTCACAGCCAACAACAGCGTCGTGGACATGGACTATCTGGACCGGGTGCTGCCGAAGCTGTGTCATGCGGCGGCCTGCATGCCCGTGCCGGCACAGGCGCGTCTGGCCAGGATCTGGGCGGCTCACTGCTCGGATCAGCTGCAGGCGCTGGTGGCCGCCTGCCAGCAGCAGATCACATTGCAGGTGCTCCTCGATGAGGAGTCCATGCGGGAAAACGGGTCCATCATAAGCGTGACCAAAGTTTTGAAGGTAATGCCCGAGGAAACCCCCTAGAAGCCAACATTAATACTATCCCTACTCTCCCTTAGATTGTCTTCTATGCCAACATTCTGGCCAGCGAATTGGAGCTACCCTCCTGCAGGACCCCTATAGAGGATCGCGCTGAGACATCGGCCACCTCGGCATCCTCTAGCGGACCCGTTGAGGACGACCTGTTCGTTTACAGCTCGATGCACCAGCCTCACATGCCCAAGTTCGCCGAGGACCAGCTGGAGAAGGCGCTACAGGTGGCGGCCATCGACTGTCGGCGGCCGTTGGTGCCGCTGGAGGAGTTTTACAACGAGGCGCTCAGCGAGAACATCCAGATGCACCACGACTACCTCTCGTACAAGACGCTGGCCATGGAGAGCGAGATGGGGTCCGGCCACACCAACTACTTCTCCTTCATGCTGTACGCCTTTATCCTGACTCCGGCGACAAAGGTGGATGCCTTGTACTACGACAGCCGCATGCGGATGTACAGCGAGCGCTACTCCTCGCTCTACTCCATCCTCAATAACTTCGGGCAGGACGGCCAGGACGGGACTCCCCGGCCGGATCTTAAATTGACGGTGCGCCGGGATCAGCTCATAAACGATGCTCTCATCGGGGTAAGCAGACCTTCTAACTAATTTGGAAGCTTATAAACTCATTTGTACTTGGTGTCCTTAGCTGGAACTGGTGGCTATGAGCAATCCGAAGGATCTCAAGAAGCAGCTGGTGGTGGAGTTTGTGGGCGAGCAGGGCATTGACGAGGGCGGCGTATCCAAAGAGTTCTTCCAGCTGATAGTGGAAGAGATTTTTAATCCGGCCTTCGGCATGTTTGTCCAGCAGGAGGAGACCAATAATATGTGGTAAGATTTAAGTCTATTAAGAATTAAAAGTTTAATGCTGTAAGCTCCCAGGCTTTTAGTTCAAAATAATAACGGCGGATGGCTTTTATTTTTATAACTTTTTATTTTTTCTCGATCCGAAACGTGTCGATCGCTCTTTGAGGTGTTTACAGATGTAAAAGTTTAATACCTTAATTTCTCTTCTCAAGGTTCAACGCCACACCCTTCGAGAATGGGGCCCAATTCACTCTGATCGGGATTATTATCGGTCTGGCGATCTACAACAATGTGATCCTGGCCGTCAACTTTCCCATGGTGGTATACCGCAAGCTGATGGGCTATTGCGGAACTTACGCCGACCTCAACGACTGGAGTCCCACGCTTTACAAGAGCTTAAAGTCCATGCTGGACTACCAAGGACAGGACATGGAGGAGGTATTCGATCAGACCTTCAAGATCAGCTACAGCAATGTGTTTGGGGAGATGGTGGAGCACGAGCTGGTGCCCCATGGCAAGGATGTGCTGGTGGGGCAGCACAACAAGCAGCTGTTCGTGAACCTCTACAGTGACTTCCTGCTCAACACGAATATCCAGCAGCAGTTCAATGCGTTCCGCAAGGGCTTTGAAATGGTTACGGACGAGTCGCCGTTAAAGCTGCTCTTCCGGCCCGAGGAGATCGAGATGCTGGTCTGTGGCAGTCGCGTGAGTATCTATATTTATTATACTTTGTAAACTCCCAGGCTTTTAGTTCAAAATAATGGCGGATGGCTTTTAGTTTTATAACTTTTTCTTTTTCCCGATCCGAAACGTGTCGATCGCTCTTTTTGCCAAACCAAAGTGACCGAATATTATCGATAACATTATACCAACTAACCGTGTAATACAAAATGAGGTGTTTACAACTTAATTAATTGCTTTAATGAGTTTGCTTTTATCCCCCTTGCAGGAGTTTGACTTCGTGGAGCTGGAGCACTCGACGGAGTACGAGGGCGGCTACACGGACGAGACGCAAATCATTCAGGACTTTTGGAGCATCGTGCACGCCATGCCCAACGAGTCGAAGCGCAAGCTGCTGGAGTTCACAACTGGGTCGGCGCGAGTGCCGGTGGGCGGCCTGAAGTGCCTGCGTCTGCTAATCACACGCCACGGCCCGGACAGTGACCGCTTGCCCACATCGCACACCTGCTTCAACGTCCTGCTGCTGCCCGAGTACAGCAGCCGGGAGAAGCTGGAGGAGCGCCTGCTGAAGGCCATCAACTACTCGAAGGGCTTCGGCATGCTGTAGGTAGTCTACAAGCCTACAAGCACACACATGACCAATGTCCAAGACCAACTCCAGGTCCGAGTCTGTCATCGCAACTGTTACCACCTGTCTCTGGGATGAGGAAGGAGAAATTTGTATGGGGCTTGAGTTCGTTTTGGGTTTTCCCATTTATTTTTGATACGACCTGTTCAATGAGACAATATATACACGTAAATAAATATATATATGCTCAATTTCTGGCGCGATGGCGAGCGAGCTAGCGAGCAGACCGAGAACGGACACGCGATTTTTTGTTTCCCTTTTTGTCGCCCAGTTAATTGTAAATACACACATCCATACCCACATAACGCATTACTATGTGCATTCTCACCTATGTAACTCCCCACATTTAAGTCGCAACGCGCTAAATATTTTGCTAAATAAATTTGGAAGTTGTGCGTCAAAAAATGTTTATTTGTAAGTTTATTTAACACTGAATCGGAGTGAAATAGTTGGTTTGGGGCTGTCCATACATTACGCCAGGGAAGGGCACGCCTTTGCTTCTTGCTGCTCCCAGTGCTCTTTCCGTTATGTTTTACGGGAGTCGCAAAAAATTAATGTTTTGCACTATAGGGTTTTTCGATGTTTTACTAGTGAAACAACTCTGCATTACGTAATCACGTTTTTGATGATTTTCGACCCCCTCGCTCCCAATGTAATCAAGACTAATCATCCTCCCCTATGATTACGTAATCATAAACATTTTAAATTTTCGAGGAATCCTCGATCGAGGATTCATCGAGGAATCATCGAGGAATCATCGAGGAATCATCGAGGAATCCTCGATCGAGGATTCATCGAGGATTCATCGAGGATTCATCGAGGAATTATCGAGGAATCATCGAGGATTCATCGATGATTCCTCGATGATTCCTCGATCGAGGATTCCTCGATGATTCCTCGATGAATCCTCGATGATTCCTTGATCGAGGATTCCTCGATGATTCCTCGATGATTCCTCGATCGAGGATTCCTCGATGATTCCTCGATGAATTCTCGATGATTCCTCGCTGATTCCTCGATGATTCCTCGATTATTCCTCGATGAATCCTCGATGATTCCTCGATCGATGATTCCTCGATGATTCCTCGATGATTCCTCGATGAATCCTCGATGAATCCTCGATCGAGGATTCCTCGATGATTCCTCGATGATTCCTCGATGATTCCTCGATCGAGGATTCCTCAATGATTCCTCGATGAATCCTCGATGATTCCTCGATCGAGGATTCCTCGATGATTCCTCGATGAATCCTCGATGATTCCTCGAT
>VNJZ01013440.1:0-15857 GCA_008042795.1 Drosophila asahinai
ATTTTTTTGAAAAAAAAAAATACCGCGCGATACACAGACAGGCGCTTGAATTTTGTGTATTCATCATTTGTCTGTGTGCGTGTTTGCTACACATTTTGTATGGGAATTAGGCAAAACTTTAAAGATTTATTGTGACTAAACTAAGAGCGTCCCCAACATAATTTTTATACCCAAATGTATGTTAAGGCACACCCTATCTATGTTTTTTTTTTTTTTAATTTTTTGGAAGGGGCCCGTATAATAGAAAATTACCTTTATTTATTATAAAGATTTTATATCAGGAATTTAGCGAATTTTATACATATGTTTCTCGTGAATTAATAAAAAAAATGGTTTCTAATCTCGGCAAGATCGTTCTTGCTGGCCATAATCCATTCAAGCCTAATTATTCCACTGTGTTGCTGAATTCCAACTTGGGAATTTTAGGTGCACGCCCGTCAATACGCTTAATGTTGATAAACCATTTGATAAACAAATTTATCGAATTTTTGTTTCTGGTGCATTAATAATAATAGAAAACATTTTCTTAAATAAAAAATAATAATTAATTCGTTTGATTTACAAACTTAGCGAATTTTATACATATGTTCCTCGTGAATTAATTAAAAAATGGTTTCTAATCTCGGCAAGATCGTGCTTGCCTAATTATTCCACTATTCAAGCCGAATTATTCCACTGTGTCGCTGAATTCCAACTTGGGAATTTTAGGTGCACGCCCGCCAATAACTTGTACGCTTAATATTGATAAACCATTGATTTCCCTTATTCTCTTGGGATTTCTTTATATAAATATAAAATACATCATTATTATAATATACTATAAAAAAAAGTCTTTTTTTTTTTTTTTTTTAAGAAAATAAATTGTGTTTATTTATTCATTTATTATCCTAACTTGATTATATTTATGGCGCTAGTCACACAAGAGTTACAAAATAACTTAGATGTCTTAATACTAATATTTAGTCTAACATTTTTTAGTTAAGTAAGTTAAGTGTTGAGTTTAAAATTGAATTAAATATTTGATGCATCCATCCTTGAATTGAATCCTTGAATTAAATATTTGATGCATCCATCCTTGCAGTTCCCGAGCTACGAGACCTGCACATAAAGTTGCTGCGAAAGACGCGCAAGACGGTCCACGAGAAGAGCTGGGAATCGGCGCTCAGCAAGTTCTGTTTCGGCTACTCCGTCCAGGATGCCTGGGAGATCGAGCGCTTTGGCTACAAGAACTCCAGCGTGAAGGTCAAGCTGCGGATATTTCGCGTAAATATTAATAAATTAATCATTATGCCCTTCTCACCCATATCCTTCCTCCTCCAGGAACTCCTTGAGAGCCAGTTCGAGCGCAATGCCAAGTTTCGTGCCCACATCCTTACGCTGAATGCGGACACCCTACGTTCGGAGCCCATTGGGCGGGATCGACTGGGCCACGCCTACTGGCTGACCCAGGACGGGGACTGCAACCTGCGCATATATCAGGAGCACCTGGACGAGGAGATCTGGCAGGTGGTGGCCACGAACCGGGACGAGTTCGTCAATCTCATTGCCAGGCTGCGCGGCAACGAGGTGGTGCTGCCCTCCAAGGACATTGGCGAGGCCGACGAGGACACCAGCAGCAGCAACAGCTGTCCGGCCAAGCCGCCGCCTCCGGAGGAAAGGGAGGAGGAGGAGGACGAAGACGAAGAGGAGGAGCAGCCACCGGAGTCCGTGAAAACAGTGCCCAATCTAAAGATAAAGCTACGCTCGCCCGAGCAGGAGGAGCAAAAGGCCAAGAGGGTCAAGGTGAGTATCGTTATTATTCCGGAAAGATCACTCCTAACTCCCTCTCCCTCTCTCCGACAGCCCCTGCTCATCAGTCAGGCCAAGCTCGGGGGTTCGTCGCCGGCCCCCGCCAAAAAGCGTTCCATCGAGGACGTGGACAGCAGTCCTCCCACGGCTGCCTCGCAGGAGGAGCAGCACAAGAAGCACCGGCCCACGCTGCTGGACACCAAGCGCATCAAGAAGCCCAGTCGCTACGAGAGCACCAAGCATGAGAACGAGGGAGAATCCGGCGACGAGGAGGAGGAGGGCGACGAGGAGGAGGACTCCGAGCTGGATGAGGGCGAAGAGGAGGAGGAGGAGGACATCGACAGTGCGGCGGCTGACATTGAGGAGGATGACGACAACGACGACGACGAGGACGATGAAGTGGGCGAGGCTGTCGAGGAGCCCGCTGTGCTGGTGCGCGGCGAGGGATCCGGACGCGAGAACGAGGCTATTCCCGACTCCTTTGGCTACGAGGACCACCTCGAGTTCAGCGAAATCATTGAGGATCCCGTGCTCCATGTCTCGGGTCAAGGAAGTGGCGCCGATTGTCTGGTGGGCAATGGCCAGCACGAAGCTCCGGCGGAGGAAACCAGCTCCGCCAAGTCCGAGCCCAAGGCCACGTTCTTCTTCGGCGAGCCGGGCTGCCTTAAGCTGAGTCCCATGAAGCAAAATCCAAAGCCTGAGCCGGGCAAGCGCAGCATTTTCGATCAGGAGAAGACCAATGGCGATAGCCAAAACTCCAGGGAAGACACACCGCCTCGCAATGGCAGCGAGCTCAAGGAGGAGGCTAGTAAGGCTGCTAGTGAAGAGCAGCACGACGAACAAGTAGCTGACGAAACGACAATCTCAGAACCCAAGTCACCTAAGGATGATGCGGATCAAGAGGAGCTAAAGAACAATCTTAAGAATAAGAATACGGAAATCTCCGAGGAAGCAGCAACAGCAGCAGACACAGAAGCAGAAATCGATGGAGAATCATCATCTACACAGGCAAAGGAAGTTGCTGTGAGCTCTGAGGAAAAGGCAGAGCCAGAGGAATCTTCAAGTCAACAAATGGAGCCAGCAAATGGACCCGTAACAAAGGAGGACAGCAACCTAAAGACCGATCAGGAGAAAGCTGAGTGTAATCCCAGCCAGCTTAGCTTATCCACGGCAACGGAGGCAGCCAAGGAAGGCCAGAGTAAGGTAACGGAAGCCGAAACTAAACCGGAAACTGAAGACAGCTCCAAAGAGGGAAGCTCTAAGGCTGAAAACGAAGCTCATGAAAACAAACTTAAGTTGGCTAAGGAATCAAGCCAAGAGAGAGAGCCAGAGGCACTGGATAAAGCCACTGAAGAGAGCCAAGAGAGTTTAAAGTCAGAGGAGACCCTGGACAAGGCTAGTAAAAGTGCGCCAGACCCAACGCCGCCCCCTGACCTGCCCAGAGATCAGACTAAATCAACTCCCAGTGAGCCTGTGACTGTGAAAAGCAATACGACCTCCAGCGAGGAGGAAAAGCTAGAGAAAAGCATACAAAGCGAAACCCCCAGCACTTCCCAAGGCTTGGTTTCTAGAGAGGATGCCGAATTGAAGGAGAAAAGTGATGTAAAATCCAAGCCCGAAGTGAAGACAATCGAAACAAAGGCTCCTCCTGCTCCGCCTAATAGAAAGCGTCGTCTTAATGACTGCCAGCCCGCTCCCCGAAACTCCACCTCCGAGAGCGAAGTGCAGGAAGAGGAGCTGCAGCAGGATGACCATGAGGCTGCTTTGGACGACGACCTGGACGTGGGTGGCAAGCGCATCAAGATGCGCCCTAAAGCAACCAACGTGGAGGTCAGACGCAAGGTGGAGGCTCAGAAGACACAGATCGAGGAGACGACATCTTCCAGTGGGGAAGACGATCCGCGCAGCCGGCGCAAGATCATAGCCCCGAAAAGACACCTGGAGAAGACGAAGCAGAAGCCCACGCTGGCCGAGATTATTGAGAAGAAGCTGAAGAAGACGCCGGAAAAGGGGCCGCCCCCGGAGAAGGAAGCTTCCGAGAAGCTAGCCAAGGAAAAGACTCCACCTCCGCCGCCGCCACCCCCGCCGCCAGCCAGAGAAGTCACACCTCCGCAACCCTCCTCCTCCTCTGCCACCAAAAAATCGCCGGTGACGAAGCCTCTGAAGAAGAACCTTCTCACCCAGCTGCGCAAGGGGGAGGACAGCGACGAGGAGGCTGTTCCCCGAAAGCGAACGAACAGCGAGAACGCTCAGCCGGAGATGACTCCCCTGGGAGGAGTACCTGAAGCCTCGCAGCCTAGGAAGCGTCGCAGCAGTGAGGATGGCCAGGAGTCCTGCTCCAAGGAAGCCTCGCCCCATGAAACCTCCACCTCCGCTGTCTGCGAGAAGCTGAAGCGGAATAACGAGCAGGACATCAAGGAGGAGGCAGAGGAGGAGGAGGAAACGGCAGCGGGAGATGAGGATCCCTTGGCATTGCCAGCCAAGGACGCTGCCAAGGAGCCGAGCGCCTCCCCAGAGGCAACAGCCCGTCGCTCTGGACGCCGTGGTGGCGCCGCTGTGGTTTACTCCGAGCTCCCGCAGCCCAAGAGAACGCGGGGAGGAGCCAAGGAGAAGGCGCAGCCGGAAGTGAAGCAGGAATCCGAAGAGGAAAAAGAGGAGGGGGATGAGAAGGAAACCCCAGAGACTCCAGAGAAACCCAAGGCGAAGCCGGAAAAGGAAACGGAAAAGGAAAAGTCATCGGATGAAGAGGAGGAGGAGGAGGAGCCCGTGAAGGAGGAACCCAAGAAGGAGGAGGAGCCCAAGCCCAAGGTGGGGCGGGGCCGTGGTCCGCGCAAGAAGCGCGAGGTGGACACCACCAACATCATCGAGGCCACCGACTCGGAGACCCCGGTGCGCCAATCCCGACGCATTGCCCAGCAGAAGATCAAGGAGGAGGCCGAGCGCCGCAAGCTCGAGGAGGTGGCCCTGCGCTCCATGAAGCAGGAGCTCAAGAAGAAGAAGAAGGCCGAGAAGGAGGCTGATCCCACCGTGCTGGAGCCCTCCGGCGAGGAGGAGGAGTCCGAGTCGGAGGCCAGCGAGGCGGCGGAGGAGGAGGCTCGCAGCAAGAAGAAAAAGAAGTTGCCCGGCAAGGATGGCTGGTCGTCGGACTCGGAGGAGCAGCCCGAGAGCGAGGAGGAGGAGGAGGAGCCGCCGCACTACGACACAGATCCCGGCTCTCCGCTCTTCCGCTCCGATCACGAGTTCTCGCCCGAGTCCGAGCTGGAGGACGAGTCGCAGGTGGTGCCCATGAAGCGGGCGCGCACCGTGCGCAAGGAGAACGCCGAGGAGGAGGAGGAGCAGGAGGAGGCCTGCCAGGAGTGCGGCAAGTCTGATCATCCCGAATGGATCCTGCTCTGCGACACGCCCGCCTGCAACAAGGGCTACCACTGCTCCTGCCTCTCGCCCGTGCTCTTCTACATCCCCGAGGGCGACTGGCACTGCCCGCCCTGCCAGCAGGAGCAGCTCATCAGTGCCCTCGAGAGCCAGCTGCAGCAGTTCGACGCCTTGGTGGCCCAGAAGCAGCAGGAGCGGCGCCAGGCCGAGGAGCAGGCGGAGCGAGAGCGAAGGGATCGAGAGGCGGCCGCCAAGGAGGATAAGCCCAAGAGGGACGACGAGGAGGAGGAGGAGGAGGACCAGGAGGTGTGCCATAAGGCGGACAAGGTGAAGCGGCGTCGGGGTGATGGACGCAGCAATCGGCGGGCAGCCAAGCGCGGCACCAGGCGCCGACGCGGCGACGAGTCCGCCTCCAGCCAGGGCAAGTCCGCGGGCAGTGGCTCCGGTGGGTCTGGTTCTGGATCCGGTTCCGGCTCGAGCAGCTCCAGCAGCAGCAGCAGCTTCTCGGACTCGGACGACGAGCCCATCTACAAGCTGCGCAAGCGGCGCCAGATCAACGTGAGCTACCGCCTCAACGAGTACGACGACCTCATCAACTCGGCGCTGAAGAAGGAAATGGACGAGGTGGCCGGGGCTGGGAACCTGGGGCGTGGCAAGGACATTTCCACCATCATCGAGGCGGACAAGGAGAAGGCGCTTCGCGAACCCTCGGAGGCTCCTCCGCCGCCGGAAAGTGAAGTTAAAGACGAAAAGGAGAAGGACAAGGACAAGGATAGGGAGAAGGAGAAATCCAGTAGCTCCTCCTCCGAGGACGAGGTCCTCCTCAAGCGCAGCAGCAAGTCCAGCAGCAACAAGCAGCCGCCGGCCAAGAAGAAGCCCCGTAAGCTGACCACCTTGGATGTGAGCAGCGAGGAGGATCACGGCAGCGACGAGGACTTCAAAACGTCCAGCTACTCGGACGAGGACTCCTCGCAGTCCGGTTCCGGGGACTCGGACTCCAGCCTGGAGGTGTACAGGCGACCCGGCCGGGGAAAGAAGCAGAGGAAGGCGGCCAGGAGGGCGGCGCGCGAGAGGCGCAAGGATCGCAAGTTCGTGGTGGAGGAGAGCGATGAGAGCGAGGAGGAGGTGCAGCAGCGGCGGAGCACCAAGGCCAGCAAGAAGAAGAAGAAGGAGGACTCGGACTACACGGAAACCGAGACCGATGACGACGAGAACGGGTCGGAGTTGTCCGAGAACATGGACAGCGCCGATCTGTGCGACGACACCACGTCCGAGAGCGATGACGGCGCCTGGCATCCCTCCTCCAAAAAGAAGAAGAAGGCGGGGGCGACGGCTGCCAAGAAGTCGACATCCTCGTCGGCGGCCATCGCCAGGAAGTCGCCCAAGTTGAAGAAACCCGCCAGCCAACCGGCGAAGAAGGTCAAGCGGCTGGAGTACTCGGACGACGATATCAGCGAGAGCGAACCGGAAGAGGAGGAGGAGGACGACGAGGAGGATGATGGCGCCCCCTTGTCGGGCAAGGGCTCCGGCAAGCAGCCGCGCTCCCAGCCCCTCAAATCGAGCGGATCCTCGGCGGCGCAGTCGGGCAAGGGCAAGGCCAAGAAGAAGAAGCCTGCGTCCTCCTCCGATGGAGAGGATGGTGTCGCATCGGATGACCGGACCAGGACACGTGGACGTCGCTACGCCTACATCGAGGAGGGTGAGTAATAAATAATTTATAAAGTTTTTGTGTATGCTTTTTGAAAGCTTCATTCTCATTCCCTCTTTCGCGCTTTTGCCTGCAATGTACAAGCAAAGTAGCACCTTAAGATTGTTTCAGTGGGGAATGAATAATAAATAATTTATAATATTATTTGAAATGATCATTCTCATTCCCTCTTTAACGCTGTGCCTGCAATGTATAGGCAGAGCAGAATCATTCCCTCTTTCGCACTTTGCCTGCAATGTACAAGCAAAGCAGCACCGTAAGATTGCTTCAGTAGGGAATGATTAAAAAATAATTTTATAATATCATTAATTTATAATTTTTTGTCTGCTTTTGTGAAGGATCATTTTCATTCCTTCTTTCGCGGTTTTGCCTGCAATGTACAAGCAAAGCAGCACCTTAAGATTTGTTCAGTAGGGAATGAATAATAAATAATTTATAATATTATTTGAAATGATCATTCTCATTCCATCTTTAACGCTGTGCCTGCAATGTATAAGCAGAGTAGCACCTTAAAATTTGTTCAATAGGAAATAAGTAATATATAATTGACAATTTTTTTGTCTGCCTTTTGGAAGGATCATTCGAATTCCCTTATTCGCTATAAGCAAAGCAACACCATACGATTTGTTCTGAGGGAAATGAGTAATATATAATTTATAAAGTGTTTTGTCTGCTTTTTGAAAGTACCATTCTCGTTCCCTCTTTTACGCTCTGCCTGCAATGTACAAGCAAAGCAGCACCATTAGATTTGTTCAGTAGGAACAAAGTTTCTACTTTTACAATTTTATAATTTAATTAAACCTTTTGCAGACGACGACAGCTCCGATGGCGGCATTAAACCCGGTGTCCACCGCCCTGACACCCCGCCCGAGGAGCGACAGAAATTCATCCAGCGACAGGAGGAGATCAAGCGGATGCTGGCCGAGAAGAATGCAGAGGGAGCCAAGCTGGCTGCCACTCCTCGCCTAACGCCCATCAAGTCGGGAGCAGGAGCGGCCGCCGGAGGAGGCCCGGAGAAGCGCATGCCCGGCAAGGCCTCTGGCGGCGGCGGCGACTCGCTGTCCACGGTGCCGCTCTCGGTGATTCGGCAGGCGAAGGTGCTGGACATCGACTACCTGCAGCGCAAGGGCGAGACCATCGGCGACCTGGACGACGTGGATGAGTCGGAGCTGGACGATGCCGAGCTGCCCGACGACCTGCCCGAGGACATGGAGGATGCCATCGCACGCATGGTGGAGGAGGAGGAGCAGTTCAGTGCCGCTGTGGCGGCCCGAGAGTTGCCCGGAGCCGAGGAGGTGCTGCGCACCACGCCCTCCAAGTCCAGGCAGGCGAGCAGGGCGGCACCCGAGGCTCCTGCTCCGCCTCCTCCCAGTGCCTCCGGCCTGCAGGAGCCGCATCGCAAGCGCCTGCCCATGCCCACCATGCATCCGCCGCTGCTCCGCCACCAGTTCCCGATGGCGCATCCACCAGCCTCGCTTCTGCCGCCGCAGCCGCCCCCGCCTCACGGGATGCATCCCATGCTGCAGCGCCACCTCTCGCAGGCGGTCCCTCCCCCTCAGGCCATGCAGCTGCTGCAGAACGCCCTCTCCGCTCCGCTTGGACAGCCTCTGGGGCGAGGCAACTATGGGACGGGACCCCCAGCGGCTCAGCACCTGCCGCTGGTCATGTCCATGCCATCGGCGGCGGCGGCAGCGGCACATCTCATGCAATCTGCGGCCGCCTCGGCTGCCTCCGCCCCAGGGAATCCCACGGCCGACTCCAAGCCACGTGGCAGGCGGAAAAAGGTCACGCCGCTCAGGGATCAGTTGCAGAAGCAACAAACGGCGGCCGCTGTCACGGCTGCCACATCCTCGGTGGCTCCTCCAGCTCCTGCTCCGGCGGCGGCAGTTCCAGGCGAAAAGTCAAAGGGACAGCCGCTCTTTAAGCCGCACGAGGATGCTCCTCCCAGCGCTCCCAACGTCTCGCAGGCCTCGGTGATCACCCGGATGCCGCCGGCACACCTGCCCCTGCCCCATGGACGTGGACACGGACACGGGCACGGTCCACCTGCCGGCATGTATCCCAGCAGCGCGGAGCTTGCGCGCTTCTACAGCCAAGTGGCTGGCCAGCCGCCGCCTGTCTCCGCTGCCAGCGCTGGATCCCGCTCTCCCTCGTCATCGCCTGGTCCGCCGCGACACCTGCTGCGCCCGCAAATGCCACCCGGTCTTCCGCCACCCCACTCAGCCCTCCGCCCCACCTATGGACCGCCGCCGCCGCTGCGGGGATCCGGTCCGCCCACATCCACGGCCAGCGGTGGAGCGCCGGGCGCACGGCCACCCTACCTGCATGGAGCGGAGCACCACGGCGGGCCGCCCGGACCCCTGATGGGAGGAGCCTATGGCTCCGGACCACCACCAGCACGACATGCGTCGCCCCACTTGAATCCGTACAGGTAAGTGAGCGAATGTCGGTGGATGAAGCGTTAAGGTAACTTAAATCCCTGTGAATCCTCTTGCAGAGCACCGCCTATCTATGGCAATCCCAACTACCCGCCGCGCGTGGGCGGAGGACCACCCCCAGGACCTGGGAGCATGCGACCAGGATCTGTAGACTACGCCGGAGCACGTAAGTAACCCCGCATTATGGGAGATATTTAGTGATAAAGCATGGATCATGGACAATAATGTAACAGGCCTAATAGATATAAGATTAGTTGGTCACACTATTAGAGCAGTTGCTCTCTCTCGAGAGAGAGCTTTCAAACTACCGGTATTGGCACCATCGATAGTTTCGAGTTTTTTTCGCAAACTATCGAAACTATCGCAATAGTACCGACCTATTTAATATTGTAAAAAAAAGGGTGTTCATCTAATAAAATACTCAAAAAAGTTGAGGGTGTCCCTTAGTATATAGTAATAATTAAAAAATTAATAAAAATAGTCGGACAAATTTTTTAGTTTTGGTATCTTGTGATTTATATTTTAATTTTCTAATTAGAATTGGTTTGATTTCAAGCTAACAAATATAATAATGTATGGGGACGATACTATTGCGATTGTTTTCAAAATGGGATTATGCAAGCTGAATACAAACCATCGATTCAATCGATAGTGCCACCGGTAGTTTGACACCTCTAGTTGTTTCGATCAAAGAATAAAGCCAAGCGAACGTGTGAGAGAAAAACCAAATAAAAGTGAGACTTGTTCATTCCTGCTACAATAACTAATCCCCTCTTTGTTCCTTCCAGGTGGATATCCTCCCTATGGCTACTATCCCCCGCCGCCACCACTGACCACGCCGCCTTCCCAAGTGCCGCCCAACTCGGTGATCGTTACTGTGCCGCCACTGGTGACGCCCACCAATCACTCGGTGTCCTCTTTGACGCGTGCGGGCAAGGCACCACCGCCATCAGTACCCCCAACCCCCATAATCACCGCCAAGCCAACTATTGCGGCGCCTTCGGTGATAACGAGCAAGAAGCTGACCACTCTAGGTGCCTACCCCCTCACCAAATCCCCACCAGCCGTGATCGGAGAGGGCTCTAGGCCAGCAGGAGCCACCAATTCACCGGCGCCTCTGGCCGAAGACGACTCTGGATCGGCTCACGACACAGCAGCGCCGCCAGCTGCCGCGGGAGCCACGGCCGTGGGCGAGTTTAGCGGCTTGGTGAGCTACTTTAGCTCGCAGCAGGACGACTACGACACATAACAAACGCCGGCGGGCGCCTAAAGGGAGATTTATGTAAATATATGTAGAAGCTGATATCTGTAAGTAAGGATTAGAGAGTACTTTAAGTGAGGAGGGTGAGGGTGTGGAGCTCAATATCCTGCTTTAGGCCACTTATCGGAAATTCACTCCCAAAAAAGAAATTTAGAAGGAAATGTGTTTGAGAACTTTGTTTAGTTTGAAGTGAGAGGAAATATTCTGCTTTGGCTTTGTATAATGATCGTACAGGCGGATTTGGTTGTTTTATGTTGTATAGAAATTTCGTTTGACCCAGACTCACTTAATAATTAATTTATTCCCTATCTTGTAAGCTTCTGTGCTCCTAGAGTTCTTAGCTAAAGCGAAACATCAACTACATCTAGTATTCTAATTTTAGATGTATATTTTATGGGAGCTATAACGAAGTACGCATAAGTCACCTATGATACATACCATTAACGAGTACTAAACTGTAATACACGAAGTAATTAACGAATAATACCCTAAACTAATGATAGTTCGAGTAACCTAAACCTAACTGAGCAATTGGAATATGAGAATGCAGTGCATACTGAGACAAATGAAACCTACCTAAAACCATTATAACACAATGCAAATGGTATACTAAGATCAAAGATGGGCAAACACATATATATTGGTAATAAAAGTATTTATCATTAGTTGCGAATATTACAATCGAACTGTGTTTTATTTCCACTATTTTATGTTGATTTTCAGGGAATGAGATCATCAGACTCTTGCCTGAGTAAGAGAAAAAAAAAAACGAAAATAAAAACTATACCGAGGGAGTGAACATGTTACGTCCTATTTTTATACCTGGTACCCACAGCGTACAAGGATATTATAAGTTAGTGCCAACCGAGAATGTAACAGGCAAAAGGAGAAATCTCCCACCCTATAAAGTATATATGTATATTCTTAATCAGCGTCACCAGCCGAGTCGATTTAGCCATGTCCGTCTGTCCGTGTGAAACAACAGATGTCCGAGACTATAAGACCTAGAGTTACCAGACAACATTGGAATCATGTTTGATTTATAATTTCGCCATTTCCACTTCCGCCCCCGAAAATCATAAATAACGGTATATAAACTATAATCGTAATTTTTTGTTTAAAGTAAATAGATATAATAAATAGGTAGGCATTCGTGGACGCGAATCGGATGGTAAACATGGAAGTTATTAAACTATAAAGCTTCTGTGTATGCTCTTTTTGTTGAAGCTACGTACTCAGACACGCGAAAAGTGTTCCGTAGCATTGAGTCATAACGAGAGGTCAATAGTCTCGCTCTCGCTCTATCGCACTGCTTTGGAACACTTTTCGCGTGTCTGAGTAAAAACCTTTGGGTGTTTCAACATGTTTCTAGCAACATTTGTCAACATTTTCTTTTTTCCATGTCCGTGTGCTATTTAATTTCACCCACAATGCTTTGGGTACCGGGTATCCCACAGTGGGTCACACTCGACTGTAGCTTTCCCAGTTGTTATGTTTGGTTCCTAAATTTTTGAGATCGTGTCGATGTTAGAATGAAGCTTCTTTCAATGGCGAGTATCGGTTACAAATGCACCATACTGGCACCTCCCTTTTCACAGCTCCTATCTGGCAACGCTGCTGCCTGTCAGTAACATTCTTCGGTCACACTGATAGGAGAACTATAAAAGAAACAACGCGTCCTTTAAAGCGCTCATTGCACTTCCAACTGCCTTTGCTCGAGCTGCCATCCAAAATATCTTTCTTATTTTTGTTTTATTTATTTTATATTTATTTATTTATTGAGAATTGCCTTCTCGTCCACCAGCAGTATGTGTAATCATTTTGAACTCTCTGAACCAGTTAAGGTATCCGTTGTTGTTTTATATCAAAGCTAAACATTTAATTTTATTTTGTTTATTTATTTATTGAGAATTGACTTCTCGTCCACCAGCAGTATGTGTAATCATTTTAAACTCGCGCAACCAGTTAAGGTATCCGTTGTTTTATAAAAAAGCTCTTTTGCTCGAATATAAACAATCTGTATTGGGGACCTATAAACTCCTTATAAAACAATATAATAAGCGCCAAAACAATAAAACAAATATTTTTTACGCCAGCCAACACAAGCTGAAGACAAAAGAAAGACAAAATCACTCAGAATAATAGTGCAAAACATAAGTAACCACATATGTATGTATGTAAATACCCAGTGGCGCAAATTTGGCTTCGAGAATCGATTCCATCTGTCTTACTTCGAATGCAGTAAGCATTCGAATTCATACTACAACATGCTTTACTTTTCCATAAGCTTGGCCGCCATTTCTGCCATCCTTCGCTTTCTTCGAATCGAGGAAGTAGGCGATTAGCCGACATTACCGATCTATATACTGTTGCATATAGGATTGTAATGCATATGCTTTACTGGCTGGTATACCACGTATATAGGATTGTAATGCAGATTGAACCGACTGGAAAGTACTTGCAAAGTAAAAGATACTCTGCATACAATTTTTTAAATATTTTATTATTTTTTACTAAAGCTAAACAGAACAGCAAACCTTCAGTTCGTTCATTATTTTATTGCTTTTTCATCAAATTTTGTTTGCGATGCGACCTTTATTTGTTTTAAACCCACACCAATAAGTTGATTGTATCATCTGTCGTTCAACACATCTTCTTTAACTGCATCTACTCGTAAAAAAAGACATTCAAAAAAATTATCAATTAAAAAATCAGAATGTTTCATGGTACTTACTAGATGGAATAATTATAATGCGTCCATGTGCATCGGCTATCCGGCGTATGTATATTATGTTTGCTAAAGCCTCTTTTGAACATTATGCACGTTCAAAACTTACTAAATCGTTATTAAAATTTAAATAAATTCTTTTTCAAAACACTCCCGACACACACTTATACTTGCAAATAGTAAAGTGACAGATGATTAAGATAAACTTATATATAAAAAATATTTAAAGAAACGACAAACACACAGAGTCGCAGGGGCACAGAAGTGGTATAACAAAGCAAAATAATTTAAGCCGAACGATTGCAGATGCTTTGACAGACGGGAACAAAAAGAACGTCCCATTAAATCACTTAAATCTCAGTGATTATAATGGCACTCTTGATAAGACTCCGTCTATGGAGACCGAGAAACCTTCATCTTGAATATTTCACTTTAGTTATCCAATAAAAATAAGTTCATATAAATAAATCAATAAAAAAAGAATTTCAAAGATGCAGTTGAAAATAGACTGCGGATTTTAGAGGGAACTCTGCTCCTTATTCGAGGTGTGTTTAAAAAGTATCGCGAATTTTGTGTTTTTTTCTAAAATTATTTATTTATTTTCACGGGGAATAATGTTTCCCAGCTAATTATGTTTCCCAGGAAATTACGTTTCAAAGGATATTGTTTCCCATGGAATTATGTTTCCCGGGGAATTATGTTTCCCAACGAATTATGTTTCCCGGGGAATTATGTTTCCCAGCGAATTATGTTTCCCGGGGAATTATGTTTCCCAGGGACTAATGTTTCCCCGGAAATTATGTTTCCCAGGAAATTATGTTTCCCAGGGAATTATGTTTCCCGGGGAATTATGTTTCCCGGGGAATTTTGTTTCCCAGATTATTATGTTTCCCAGGGAAGTATGTTTCCCGGGGAATTATGTTTCCCAGGGAATTATGTTTCCCAGAGAAATATGTTTGCCGGGAAAATATGTTTCCCGAGGAATTACGTTTCCCAGGGAATTATTTTTCCCGGGGAATTATGTTTCCAAGGGAGTTATGTTTCCCGGGAAATTATTGGTCCCGGGGATTTTATGTGGTCCTGGGAATTATGTTTCCCGGGGATTTAAGTTTCCCGGAGAATTATGTTTCCCAGGGAATTATGTTTCCCGAGGAATAATGTTTCCCTGGGAATACTGCTTAACAGGGAAATATATTTCCCGGGGAATTAACGTCCCCGTAAAATTAACGTCTCCCAGAAATTAACGTCCTAGAGATATTAATGTCACCGGGATGTTAAGGTCCCCGGGTTATTAACGCCCCAGAGAATTTAACGTACACGGTATATTAGCGTCCCCGGGAAGATTAGGCCCCGGGATATTTACGTCCCCGGTATATTTACGTCCCCGGGATATTTACGTCCCCGGGATATTAGGAATTATGTTTCCCAGGAATTTATGTTTCCCAGGGAAGTGTGTTTCCCGAGAAACTATGTTTCCCAGAGAAATATGTTTCCCAGAGAAATATGTTTCCTGTGGAAATATGTTTCACAGAATATTATGTTTCCCAAGGGAATTATGTTTCCCAGGGAATTATGTTTCCCAGAGAAATATGTTTCCCGGGAAATTATGTTTCCCGAGGAATTACGTTTCCCAGGAGATTATGTTTCCAAGGAAATTATGTTTCCCAGGGAATTATGTTTCCCAGGAAATTATGTTTCCCAGGGAAATATGTTTCCCTGGAAATCATGTTTTCCAGGGAATATGTTTCCCAGGGAATTATGCTTCCCGGGATATTATGTTTCCCAGGGAATTATGTTTCCCAGGGAATTATGTTTCTCAGGAAATTATGTTTCCCAGGGAATTATGCTTCCCGGGATATTATCCCGAGGAATAATGTTTTCCTGGGAATAATGTTTCCCAGGAAATTATATTTCCCGGGGAATTAACGTCCCCGTAAAATTAACGTCTCCCAGAAATTAATTAATTAGTTATCCAATAAAAATAAGTTCATATAAATAATTCAATAAAAAAAGAATTTCAAAGATGCAGTTGAAAATAGACTGCGGATTTTAGAGGGAACTCTGCTCCTTATTCGAGGTGTGTTTAAAAAGTATCGCGAACTTTGTGTTTTTTTCTAAAATTATTTATTTATTTTCACGGGGAATAATGTTTTAGAGCAAATTATGTTTCCCAGGAAATTATGTTTCAAAGGATTATGTTTCCCATGGAATTATGTTTCCCGGGGAATTATGTTTCCCAACGAATTATGTTTCCCGTGGATTTATGTTTCCCAGCGAATTATGTTTCCCGGGGAATTATGTTTCCTAGGGAATAATGTTTCCTGGGGAATTATGTTTCCCAGGAAGTTATGTTTTCAGGAAATTTTGTTTCCCAGGAAATTATGTTACCCCGGAAATTGTGTTTCCCAGGGAATTATGTTTCCCGGGGAATTATGTTTGCCGGGGAATTATGTTTCCCAGAGAATTATGTTTCCCAGGGAAGTATCTTTCCCGGGGAATTATGTTTCCCAGGGAACTATGTTTCCCAGAGAAATATGTTTGCCGGGAAAATATGTTTCCCGA
>VNJZ01013449.1:0-29357 GCA_008042795.1 Drosophila asahinai
GGGCAGGGGCTCGGACATGGCTTGCAGGGCCTCTGTCTGCATCTTCTCCTCGGCCATAGCCTCGTCCAGCTTGTCCACCAGCGCCATGGCGTCCACCCCAACGATTCCGCCCGTTCCCAGGCCGTTGGTCTCCCCGGTCGCCACTCCGCCAATGCCGTTCTTTGCCTGCCTGGCGCATCCCGGCGAGCAGAAGCGCTTCCGCTTGAGCTTCGTCTTGTGCTCCAGCTTGCCGCACTGCTCGCAGGCCACCATGTCGGAGGCCGGAGCGGACGCTATTCCACTGGGCTTCATGTCCTCCTGCATGGCCGCCTTTTTCTCTGCGGAAAGGAGATGGAGATGGGAATTAGCAGGGAGAGGAGAAGGGTGTAATGGAGGTACTCACTGGGCGGCTCGTCGGCGACGTCCTTGTCCGCATAGCGCTGCCTGGTGACCGGGAAGGGTTCGTTGGCCTCCTGGATGATGAAGCCATCGATGACGTGGGTCAGCACGTTCGGCTTGATCATCGCCTTGGGCAGATCCTTCGCCCCATTGCTGCTGCTGCTGCTCGTCGTGGTGGTTGTGCTGGTCGTGCTGCTGCAGGTTGCGGAGGTTGTGGTGGTCACAGTGGTGCTACCTGTGGTGCACGCCGTGCTCCTGCCCGCTCCGATCCCATTGCTGACCGTCGTCGTGGTGGGCGTTGTGGCAGAGCTGGAGCTGGAGCTGGTGGCCACCTTGCTGCTGGGCTCATCCTTGCCGCTGGGTGTGCTGGGCGTGCTGGGCGTGGTGCCGTTGCTGCTCGTGGGCTGCACTGCGTTGCTCTGCTTGCTGGTGGGTGTGGTGGCGACCCTCGTCGGCGTTGACGCCGTCTCAGTGGCTTCTCCGTTGGGCAGAGCCTCGCCGGTGGAGCTGCTGGCCTCCACGGACGCACTCACATTGGCTGGCGTCGAGGACTTCGGCGTGGCGCTTCTATCCTGGGCTATTGCGGGCGTCATGGGCGACCCAATGGGCACCAGGGTGGCCGTCTTCGAGGGCGTCTCCTTGGCGGGCGTGCTGGCACTGCTGAGAGTCACCAACTGGCCTGGCGACGGAGTCACTGCGGTGCTGGTCACCGACACAGTGACGGGCGGAGCGCTGGACAGGTGCCCCACCGTGGCATTCATCATGGAGGTCATGGCCAGGATGGGATTGGTGGTGGGGGAGGGCGTCGTGGCCGTCAGGGACGGAGGTCCCTGCTGCTGCTGCTGCTGGCTGGCTACTGCCATGGCGGTGGCGTTAATCAGCTGCTGCTGCTGCTGCTGCTGCTGGAGCTGGGCCTGAGCCTGGGCCTGCTGGAGACTGGCCACCGTGCTGCTGGTGACCAGGGGAGCCGAGCTCTGGTTGGTAATGGTGACCACGCTGCTGGTGGGCAGAGAGGAGCTGCAAGTGCCGGGCTTGGCGGTCTGGAAGATGGCCCCGGAGGCGGACAGAGCCGCCTGCAGGGCACTGGAGGTGGCTATTCCGGCTGGCGTCGTGGTCGAGGACACCGTGAAGGGCACGCTGCTCAGCTGCAGCTGCCCGGTGTTCTGCTGCTGCTGCTGGAGCTGCTGGTGCTGCTGGGGAGTCGCTCCGCCCGACACCACAATCTGCTGGATGATGTTCTGCTGCTGCTGTTGCTGCTGCTCGCGCTGCTGCTGCTGCTGCTGCTGCTGCGCCTGGGCCTGGGCCTGGGCTTGGACATGCGCCTGCACCTGGGCCTGCGCCTGCTGCTGCAGCTGCTGTTGGATCAGTTGGTTGTGCAGCTGCTGCTGGTGCTGGTGCGAGGTGATGAAGGTGTTGGGCGCCACCTGCAGGATCTGCTGAGTGGCATTGGCGAGAGCCTGTTGCTGTTGCTGTTGCGCCTGAGCTTGGGCTTGGGCTTGGGCCACTTGCTGTTGCTGCTGCTCCCTCTGCTGCTGCTGCGCCTGCGCCACCGCCTGCTGCTGCTGGGCGTTCACTTGCTGCTGCTGCTGAGTGACTTGCTGCTGTTGCTGCTGCTGCTGTTGTTGCTGCTGCTGCTGGGCCTGCACTGCCGCCTGCTGCTGCATCTGGATGGCAGCAATCTGTTGCTGGAACATCTGCTGCTGCAGATACTGCTGCTTCTGCATCAACTGCAACTGCTGCTGCTGCTGTTGCTGCTGCTTGTCCACCCCTGCAGTGGCTGCGTGAAGGGTCTGTCCGTTCTGGAGCGTGATGGGAGTGCCCGTCGTGCTCATCACGACCATTCTGCAGGGAACCAGGGGTGGTTAATGAGTGATCTTTGTGCCGACAGGCGTAATAGGTTTACTCACTTGTTGCCCGCCGCGTTGACCACTTGCTGGAGATTCGCCGTCGCCTGCTGTTGCTGCTGCACGGTGGCCAGGTGACCCACCACCTTGTTCTGACCCGCCAGCTGGCCATTCTCCGTCTTCAGGGCGGACAGGGCTGGGCGCACCGGCTGCTGCTTGGTGCGCATCTTGCCCTTCAGCAGACTCTGGTTCTGGGCTGTCTGCGTGGACACGGAGCTGGCCGGGCGCACCTGGGTGCCGTTGTGGGGCATGATCGGGGCTCCAGGTCGCTGCAGCGCGGGTGCCGTGAGCTGTTGCTGCTGCTGCTGCAACTGGGCAGTGGCCACCGCCAGCTGCTGCTGCTGCTGCTGCTGCTGCGTCTGGTTGGCCGTCCCCGCCTGCTGCTGTTGCTGCTGCTGCTTGGGAGCGAGTGCGTCCAGTTGGGTGCGAGCCTTGGTGGGCGTCTGGGTGACATTGCACTGGATGATTTCTGGGGAAACCGAAAAACAGAGTTAGGACCGGATGGGAGCAACTAGGAACTACTTCGAGAAGGAGACTTACGGTTCTGCTGCGTCTGCAGGGTCTGCGTGGCCGGTTGCTGGATGAACATGCCGGAGGTGCCGTCCGGTTGGCCCCGCAGGATGATCGGGTTCGAGCCGAAGGGCTGCAGACCAGCAGCATTCTGCCAGAGCCAGGGGATCTGCATCTGCTGCGCCTGGCCGGCGTTCAAGAGCTGGGCGGCCTGGACCGACTGGACGGACTGACCGGCCACGCCCACGGGCAACGTCGACTGCGACACCTGAACGCACTGCTGGGTGGTCTGCGTGGTCTGCTGCTGCTGCTGCTGCACCTGCTGCACCTGCTGGGCCTGGGCGGCTGCCGTGGCTGCTGCTCCGCCAGCTGTCGACGCCTGCACCGTGCTGCTGGTGGTGGTCACCTTCTGGACCACCTTCTGGGCCAGCTTGCCCTGCGCATCCACACCCACCTTGGCGAGGGCAGCCGTGAGCTGCTGCTGCTGCTGTTGCTGCTGTTGGGTGAGCTGCTGCTGCTGCTGTTGCTGGGCGGCGGCCGCCATCGACTGCAGCAGGTTCTGCTGCTGCTGCGGCGAGTGCGAGATCACGTTCACCGGCGAAATGAGCAGTGTCTGGGGCGACTGGTTGTGGCTGGAGGGGATGCAGGAGGCGTAGGTGCCGCCGGCAAACTGCGTCTGGCCCCCGATCATCTGCTTGGCGTTCTGCGTCGTGGTGGTGATCATCTGGGGCCCGTTGCCCTGGAAGGGCTTGCCGGCGGTGATCACCTGGATGGGCTGCTGGCCGAGGCCGCCAGGATGCAGCAGATTGCCGGACACGATCATCTGCGGATAAAGGAAGCTTGTCGAGGGCTGCATTAGCTGAAGTGTCCTGCCCTGCGACCAATCTCCGCCCATTCCTCCTGTAGCCGCCGCCAGTTGCATCGGGGACATGGTGCTGATGGCCGTCGAGTGCTGCTGCTGCGTCTGTTGGGCATTGGCTGGACTTGGTGCTCCCCCCGCTGCTCCTGCGCCTCCAGAAGCTCCTCCTGTCGCTCCACCTCCTCCGTTGGCATCGGAGAGCTGCTGCTGCAGTTGCATCTGCTGCTGCACATCCAGGATGTTGGCCGCATGCTTCAGCTCCGTGCCCGCACCCGTTGTGTGCGTGGGAAACTCCTGCTTCACCTGGATGGCGTAGGGATTGCTCGCGTAGAACTGCTGCAACTGCTCCGGAGAGATCTGCAGCGGCACCGTGGTGGCGGCCGCCACCTGCTGGCCGGGATTCTGCGCCTTATCCAGCTTGAGGCTGGTATGGCGGGCAAGGGGGTGGGTGTTGTGCGAATTTGGTGTGCTGACTGCACTGGGTGTGCCCGGGGTGGTGTTCGGGGTGGTGGACTGCCGGCGGGCAGTAGGCGGAGTTCCGTGGCGTTGATTCGTGGGGATGACTGCGCCTGATACTGTTCCTGTTCCTGGTGTTCCTGGTGTTCCTTGTGCTGATGCTGGAGTCGCCTGCTGCTGGGCAATGCCGGGATGCGGGGGACTGGCCACATCGTATTTCTCGTCAAAGGTTATGCCCGCCTTTTGGGCGAGCGTCTCCAGGCACTTCAGTGGCCGCTCTAGCTGCTTGCCGCCGGCCTGCTGCTGTTGCTGGTGCTGGTGCTGTTGCTGCTGCTGATGGTGGTGGTGGTGGTGGTGAGGATGCGGATGGGCGTGCTGCAGCGGCTTCTCACGGATATTCGAGTTGTCCTTCAGGGGTAGAGTGCCACCGCCCGTTCCTGCTGATATGCCTGTAGTTGCTGTCCCCTGGGAAGCTGTGGTGCTCAGTGCTATGGTGGTGTTGGTATTGTCGCTTTCTGTGTCCGCTCTGTGGGATCGGCAGGGGAGGGAAGAGAAGAGAAGAGAAGAGGAGACGAAGGTGGGGGATCAGTAAACATTTGTCCGAAGCAAACGCAGAATCATCTGGGACCAGACCACACGCACGACCCGGCGGCGTCCCTTGTCCCTAATGGGCTTCTCTTGTCTTGACCCAACAACAAACAATAACAAAGCCAAGTGCAAACAGGTTGCCAGCATCCCAGCGCATCCCCGATAAAAGCACCGAAAGAGCTTAAGCCTTCACCAAATATATATTAAACATACAACAACAAAGAAAAATACAAATAAAAACAATATGGTAACCTAACATCATGCTAAATATAAATAATTATAACTAAAAAATATTCTTGAACTGGTAATTCTCTTTTATTATATGTTCCATGCATTGGATAAATATTTCGGTTATAATTTTAATTTAAGCAGATTTATTATATGTATACCTTAGGGAAATTAAATATAATAATAATTCTTGGCCAATATTTTGGGTACCCTTCATTTCTGAAGCGAGCACACAAGCAGAATTTTATTATTTATTTAAGGTAAATATTTAAGATGACGAGATGAGAGCGGCAGAAATATAAATAAATACATAAACGGGAAACGTAACAAAAAGCCGGGACCGAATAAGCCTTATAACTTTAAATTAGCTAAACTCCATTTTAAATCCTATTTCAACTCAATTTCTACCTCAATTTATGAACGGCAACAAAAGAAAATGGACCAAAGATGTATTTCGAAAGATTGTGCCTTAGTTTTCGGTACAAATAATTTCTCATTTCGTTCACCTTTTTTGTGCCACTTCCCTTGCCTACCTCCTGCCGCACAACAACAATAACCAACATAATAATAAAGAAAATGTTGGCCAAAAATGCAAAAAGGGACTTTTGGCATTCATTGAAATAAATAGGAAAAGAGAGAGGGAAAAAGGAGGCGGAGACCGAGTCTGAGGGTTGCCTGCCATCGCATCGATCTTTATCTTTGGTTTTCCGAATTTCCATGTGAAGTATCGCAGCCGTTTTCCCAGCCGCGTTTTGCCCGGGAAATGGAATCCAGCCTGGCAGCTGGCACCGTCTGATATTATGGCAAAATGGCAATAAAGACGAATGCGAATTGCATGCGAAGTTCAAGGACCTTCCCGTCAAAATGCTGACAGTTGGGAACACAACACCAAATTGTTACTGTTTCACCATACAGCTGCGCTCAAAATAATAGATCTGAAAGTTGACGCGGCTGGCGGCTGGCAATTTGCAACTATTTCGTATTTTATTTATTTGACACCTGGTATCTACAACCCCAGGCTGAAGCATGAACGAGTCACAGTTGATTTTACTATTTACGGCTAAGGAAGGTGAAGAATTCATTGATTTGAAAACTCCGGTGGTGGTGGTATTGGAACATCCTATATCGGTAACAAAAAATAATCCAGATTTACCGTGATTAACCAATAAATGCGCAAGCATTTGGCTCAAAATGCAGAATTACAAATGCAGCCCTAGTAGAAACGTGGCATTATAATTTGTAATTCATAAAATGGTGGAAACAAACAAACAAAAAAAATATATCAAAAATATTTTTGTCTTTAAAGCAGAGATGCCCACGCCAAGCACTTTTAACCTTTGACTAAGAGAGTTAGAGCCGATTCTGTTAAGTCGCAATCTGATCAATAATGCGTGATTATGTCGAACTTTTAGACCCTTTAATGTTAAATAATAATAATAATAATAAATAATAATAAATAACAAGCAAAGACATACTAAATATAATCTGATTCTTTCAGTGCAAAAATACCGATATTCCGCTAAATCGGATCTGAATTGTGACTAATGGTGGAGGGTTGCATATTTCAATCAATGGTATTATTTTGTTGACCCAAGCTGTGTATCCCAGCAGCCGGTATGATGATCCCCCCCTTCCCCTTTCCCTGCCCCACGAGACCCATAAAAAGCAAGAGCATAAAGGGAGGAGAGTAAAAAAAAAACGGTATAAGAACAAGCGAGAAATGGGTTATAAAAGCCGGCAAAAGCAAGAATATTGGTGGTAAGGGGTAAGGTAACCCTCATGAGCTGCTCTACCCTCAGTCGAAAGGGGTGGTGGTGGTGGTGGGCGGTCTAGAGGGGTGGATTTCTCAACACAGGGTGTATAATCGAATGCTAGATTGTGTGTATTTCGTGAGTGTGGGTCGAGATCGCAGCCACCCGCAGTGAGAAACGATATGTGTGCATATGTATGTATTCCATTGTATGTTTGGATGATATTGTTAAACCTCTCGAGGAAAGCCAACTTGCAGCTCAAAGAAAACCCAAGAAGAAGACTGGTTTCTCCCGTTAGTGTGTGTTGCAACAAAAGGGAGGGTGGGGGGAAAGCAGTAGCAGCAAGAATGATAAAAATGCGGGGGAAACAAACACTCACACAGGCACCAACACAATGACGGGAGCATGCGCCCTCATCAGGGGAGAGAAGCCGGAGGGAGAGCGAGAGCGAGAGAGAGCTCAAATTCAAATCAAACATCAGTTCCAGTGGAATCAGGCGTGCAAAATGCATAGGAGTGAGTGAGAAGGTGGCATGACAGCATATTGATTGATACACAAACGAGTTTTGCAATCAGAAAAAGAGAAAAGAAATGTGCGCCAAGGCAAACGTGCGAGGGAACGAGATGATACCATGGCGTAGGTGTCAACAGAGTTGTCAACTACATTTGAAAAATACAGAAAAGATTTACGATACAAAATGAAAATTTGATTTATATTTTGAAAACTGTTACGCCATTTATTAAACTATTTTAAAAAATAAAGGCTAAAGTACAAAAACAGTATACACACATTTATACATATTTTGATGTTTATAATGTAATGTGTCACTCGAATTATCAGAATATCTTCATATTTATAAGAAATATAAACGTTGTTATTTAATTTTTATAATCCTAAACTCTTCTTCAAGTTTTCGAATTAAAAAGCAATGACTTTTAATGTTAAATTTCCGCCTAGTTGACAACTCTGTTTGAGTTTTTGTTTACTTCGGCTGCGAGAGAGAGATAGCCAGAGCAACATACTGAGAGTACTAGAGAGCATTCGGACGAGAGCGTGGCCAGGGTTGTCGAGAGCAGTTTCGCGGCAACAACAACAAAAACTGCTGCCTTTTAGCAAAGAACTTTTGCTTTTTCAATGTTGTGGAGTAAGCGAGCGAGATGGGGAAGGGGGAATCAACCACCAACAGCCGAAGCACAAACACAAACGAACGCAGGCATGCATTGCGAAATTCGTTGTCAACAAAATGCAACAACAACACTGAACCACGCCGCAGCGCACAGCAGGAGGCTGGTGGCCAACGGGGGCGCAGCTAAGGGGGCCGTAGAGAAGAGGAGAGGAAACTCGTTTTGGGACTTGTGAACTTTTTTTTTGTCTGCCTACCACTCGAGCGAGCGCATTTTATGACAACATTACAGAATATTTCTTCAGAGCGCAAGTTTACGACAATGTCACGATCCAGGAAATAAAAACTTAATATTCAAAAAGTGGCAGCAGCAGCACAAAATAAGCAATACAAAAAATAAATCGTAGAAAATAGCCACAAGTGCAAGTGCAGGCATAACAGCATCAGTAAAAATAAACACACACACAAACAAAAAAGTGAGCCTAAAAAACAATTGTAAATGTTAAAAACGAAACCAAACTAAAAATACCTTTTTTGCATAAACTTCAATGCACGACGATCCATTATTCAAAATAAAAGCAATATGTGTAATAAATTAAAGGTATGCATGCGACGGCGGCGTTTTCGGATTTCGGCGGCGGGCGAACACTCTTCTTTGCTGTTGTTTTTATTGTTGTCGCGCTTTCTTTTTGGCCTCTAGTTGCTTTTGTTTTTCTCTTGTTGGTGTTGTACATTAATAAACACAAGACGAACGAACACATACACACACATGTACAGGCAATAAATATAAACATACAGGCAACAACAAACATATATTGTAAAACGCAAGACAACAAAATGTACACAAAAACGAAATGAATCCGACGAAAGTCTCTCCCGCAGTCTCGTCTCTCTCTCTCTCTGTCTCTCTCTTTGTATGTGTGTAATGAGTGTTTCGTGCACGGGCGGCAAAAGTAATTAGTACAAACTTCACTCACACTCACTCCACTCTCTCTTTTCGTGGCTGCAGTTTGTTTTTTTTTTGCAGTGTAATTAATAGGCTCAGGGGCCAAAGCACCTGTGCACGCGATCTTACATTAAAAAAACCGCACCGACGACAACTCTAGGCGCTTGTTTTTATTGCGGCCGCGTTACATTTTCCAGCGGCAGCGACGCGCCGCCAGCAAATACTAGTACTTTTACGCGGCATAATTTTTTGCTTTGCATTCACCAATTGTTAGCACCGTCGGGCATTATTTAAAAAAAATAAAATAAAAACAACTAGAAGGGTATTCAAGTGTGTGTGCGTCGCGTCGTCGTGATACTTTTATTCGTATAGTTCACATGCACTGACACGAGCGTAGAGCGCAAGAACCGCACACCGCCAAGTTGAATTTCAGACTGAACCGTGCGACACGGCGACAACTCTACGCCAAGCCGACGAAACAAAATGAAGTGCGCATGTGTTGGTGTTGGTGCTGCTTTTACGGGCCAGCTGGGGCATGGGAAAAACAGCAACAGCAACGAAACCAGTTTCTCTCGCACCCGAGCGCAGGCGATAACTTTTCTCTATACCGAAATGCACGGGTGCGAGTGCGATGGTACTAGGGGCAGCCCTCGTCGCGGCGGGCGTGCGAGCGGGATGCACTCTGCGCGCTTGGGGTTGGAAAGAAACAGCAGCAGTCGTAAAACAAGCCAAAAAAAAAAGCAAGAATCGAGGCTACAGCTGGCGGGCATGTGTATTGCCCATGCATATGTGTGTGTGCATGTGTTTCAACCACCCCGACTGATCGGACGCTCTCCCTTCCCCTTGAACCGACCACGACCAAATCCAGTTTTCTGTGTCTGTACACTCGAATGTCTACCGCCCGATTGTTGCTATACTTCATCTTCTTTTTTCATTCCACCACCACTGGCAACAACCTACCTGGACGTCGCCCTCCTCCTACCATTCCCATTCTCATTCCTTTTCCCTCCCTCCTACTGTTCAGATCGGATCGGCTTTACTTTATTATTAGTTGTGCTTGTCGGAAACAGACGGTGGAAGGAAAGAAGAAGCTAAAAGGAGGGGGCAGCGTATGCGCAGAGGCAGAGCGAAATACTTTTTTCACTCACTCTGACGAACACTGAACAGTGGTATGCGATCCATTATTATTGGATTGCATTTTTTCTTTGTTCGTCCTCTTCCCCTGGCTGTGGAGTTAATGCAGTTGTTCGGTTTTTGCTGCTGAGCTTAGTTTTCGTCTAACGTGAGCACAGTGGCGCAAATTCTTCTTTAGATTTATTAGGTTTTATTCATTTTTATTATTAAAATATTCTTAACGGAACTATGTATGTAAAGTTATTTAAATAACATACAGGAATAATTATTAAAATGTTAAAATGAAAATTTAGTATTTTTAACTTAAATATGTATGTATATAATGCACTTTAAATAACTTATACAGGTTTATTTATATTTGAGGTGTGACAAATGTTAAATTTGTGCTTGTTTAACATTTATTAAATATATTAGCATCACCTTACAATAAATACATAATATTTCAAGTATATTTTAAAATATTTATTTATATATTTCAAATATAGTATTTTTTTAATGTTCACTGGCAGTTTCATAACCGTTATAAATTTTTCCTTTTTATTGAATATTTTCTTGCAGATTCGACGACACTTGTCCCACTGTGCCTGTCATTTGGCATTTCATTTTTCATTTTGTGCTTTGTGTGTATTTGTCTGGGTGCGTTGCTTTTGTCGTTCTTCTCCCCGCTCCCACAAATGTACATCATTCCGATTCCTTTGGTTGTTGTTGATTTGTATTCGGTAGAATATTGTTTCGTCTCGTCTCGTCTCACTTGCTTTTTCTTTTCGCTGCCCCGCCGCCATATTATTTTTATGCTCGCCAAGTGCTTTTGACGCCTGCTCTCTCGCTCTCTGCTTTGCTTTGCTTTTTTTTTTGACTCTGCGAGTGTGTGGGTTCAACGTGGTATTGGCTTTTTCGTTTTTGCTTAGCTTTTTTCTTATTAGTTGCCTGCCTTCTCTTCCGCTGCTTTCGCCCCACTGTTTCTCTTGCTTCTATACTCGCTCGGGCACGCTCAACTGTACAATAAGTCGGGGCATGCGCTCTTCTTGCCGCCGATTCAGTTAATTGCCCCTTATCTTGTTGTTGTAGTTGGGGCGAGTGAGGAGTGAGCGAGCCAGTTATATGGCCGTGTGTGCCTGTGCGTTTGTGTATTTGCATTTCGTAAAAATGACAAATGCTTAATGAGCGTAAATTACCGTGCGCTCGCTCTATCGCCCATCGTATAGCTCGCACCCGTTCTTACCCATTGTCCACCGTACCTGTTGGGCAATTGTCCGAATTTCCTACACCATTTTTGAAAAGGCAAAAACTGTTTGTTATCCACCTCTCCATACACCGACATTGATGTGTGGTGGTGTGCGTGCCTTGTGTGATAATCAAAAGTGGGTTGTTGTTGGTTTCACAATTATTGCCCAACAATAAACGTAATGAAGTCCGTTCCGTTTTGTTCTGTTTCGCTGCTGGGGTTTTATTGTTAAAAGGCGTGGCCAGCAAATGACAGGAAAATGGAAAACGCATTGTCATCGCGAATGTCATCGCGAGAGCGAAAGCTGTCAACTATCTGTCATATGTCTTCCGAAATTGGTTGCATTCCCGGGTTCACCGACTCAGTCTCAATTATTTGAAGAAGGACATTGTCACCTGGAATTTGAATGAGTATATTGAACAGTTTTATCAGTATAAAAGAGATCTGTGGACACTAGACTATACTTAATTTAATAGCTTACATTTGGCGGGAAAACGTTTGCAGAACATGCAATCTTTCAGGGTCTACTACGCCCCAGGACCCCGGATTCCCCGGATTCTCCATTGTTGCCAACTCACCCCATTGGCATTGTGTTTGCCTTGCCTGCCCCTTCATCTGGTGCACTTAATTGACCTGCCAACTCGGCTGTAGGGCGCACACACAGGAAGTCCTCGAATTGTGCTCGCTAACTGCACTCTGAGGGTACTTTTGTTCAGTCCCTGCAAATACAGTGAAACTTGCATAACTCGACATGATTAATTATGGAAAAAGAATACTTTGGGTTGTAGAATTCCCCAAACGCGTCTTTATACTTACATATGTACATATTCTTATTTATAACAAATTGAGTTCATTGGAATATCTAACAATTTTGGATTAGAAAACGTATAACAAAGTTATACCTACTTTAAAGCTTAAATATCGAAATTAATCGAAAAACCGAATATTCAAGTCCCATCTCTAAAAGAAAAAACTGTACCAAACGTGAGATTCGATACGATCCATCGAAAAAAGGGGAACAAAGCGGAAATGATGAAAAAAGGGTTGAGCTCTATGACACTTGCCTTTAAAGCTTCAATATCGAAATTAATCGAAAAACGGAATATTTAATACCCATCTCTAAAATAAAAAACTGTACCAAACGTGAGATTCGATACGATCCTTCGAAAAAAGGGGAACAAAGCAGAAATGCTGAAAAAAGGGTTGAGCTCTATGACACTTGCCCATTGAAAAACCCACCCTTTTCCACCATTTTCGGGATCCTCGGCGAAGCAGATTTCCAAAACAAACAGGACACAATTATCCTCAAAAGGGAAACAATTCGGATATGTGAGAATGGGACATACTACGAGCACAACCCCTAAGCAACAAGCGGTTCGGACTTGCGTTACAAATTTGCGCCCTTAAAAAAGTATTGAGCTATTTTCAATATTAATAATAATATTTTTATGGTCGGGGGCTCTTACCCTAGACATTTCTATTCGATTTCTATTAAAAGCACCCTTGAATTTTTGTTTTTATTGGCGTTGTTAGTGAGGTCGATAATTACATTATCTTAAAAATTGATTAGTTACAGAAAGGTCGTACTAACTATCTCATGTATGCATCATATTTTTTTTTTTCAAATATTAACTTAAAGCAGAACTATTTATAAGTTTAAGAAATATCTAATTTTTAACATTATTCTTATGTAAATTTAATTTGATCAATAGTTTATGAACTATTACTAAGCAAGTATTTTCTTTATTGGGTTTAATTAACTACTTAACCCTTCTTAAATAATATATGTTTGTAACTTAGTCAGAACTATCCTTATAATATAAACAGTGTTTATAGTTCGAAGTAAATTTGCGAAACAAATACAATCAGAAAAGTATATATTAATTGACATTCAAAAGTCAATAAATTTAAAGTCTTAAAAAATTGTGGAAAAAATATAATTCGATTAACCTTTTCTTTCGGTCTAATCTCATACATGAAAAAACAAAAAAATCTAGAAAGATTCTGACAATCTTATTTACAGTTCGAATATATTTGAAAAAGGTTTTGTTTGCAATTCTCCATTTTGTTGCGTATTAACAACAACCACGCGCTAGTTACAACAATAACCAGCAGCCCATAGACAATATACGAAAATACAAAATGCCGACGGGAAGATTGATGCAAATAAAAAATGGGCGCACCACCAAACAATATTTTTTTTTCGGTCTGAGGGTGCAACAGGGCCAGCACTATTGTGCACAACTAATGGAAGAGAGGGATGGCGGATTCCATTTATGTTGCGCAGAGCACACAGCTGTCACTGTTTCGGCTGGGCGTGGCCAGAAGTCACGTGTGGTGAGTTTGAATGGCATACGGTATAGGTGGTATAACAGTTTTTGAATGATTTACCTTGTGTTTTTTATTTTTGGATACTAATATCACAAAAAACCCTAAGGGTTTAATGAATATAAATAGTTGATGATTTATTACCTTAAATAGTTCTCATTTAATTTTTATTTATTAACCAAAATTTTAATTAACTAAATTAAGTAAATTGATTGCTAAGAAAAGCTAAACTAAAAACAAATTTTAGGAGGAAAAAGTCAGCAATAAAATGAAATGTAAAAATAGCCTGAAAAATAAATTTTTTGTAACTTGAAGCCTAGAACTCAGATCGACAAAAAGTGTTCCTAAGCAGTGCGAGAGCGAGAGAGTGACTATTGATCGATTTTCGTCGATCTGAGTACTAGGCTTTAAAAAAATAATCTTTTTAATTCTCAAATATCATTAAACAAAGTAATAACATGGACTATTCCGATTTTTTTTAAATATTAAGAAATAGTAAGGTGATTGCTGCTTTAAAAATGATTATTCTTTTATTATTTGATCTTACTCTCCTAATTAATTAAAATTTTTTTTTATTCATTTGCATTCTTTTATAAAATAATGGAAATTGCGTTTTAAACATAAAACTAATATCGTTTTCTACGCCAATTTTTACTTTGATCTTAAAGCTACATGTAGATACGTTTCTCTCTCTCTCTCTCTGTGTCTGTTTTTCTTCGTTGTCTCAAAAAGCTCAATCAGCTGTTGAGAGCTTTCACTCGGATCATATGCTTTTTGGCTCAGCTTTCCATTCAATTTCAGTTTCTTTTGCGTTGAATTTTTTAGTTGCGGTTTGTTGTGATTCCAAGTTACACGCTTCGCTCTGCTAATTTGCATAAAAGGGCCGACTGCCTGGAGTATTTAATGGATAAAGGAACTCAATTTAATCCTACGTGATCGCCATAAACAAACCCGAGAAGTAAGAGTGTAAACTAGGGGGAAACATAAATAAGTTGAGTGCTTTTGGGTAGGCATCTCATTCCAACATTCCAGTGAGCGTAATTAGCGCGTGTGGCTCTCACTATGCGTTCTGTCGTGTTTGTGTGTATGTGTGTAAAACTAATATTTTCCGAGAAAATATATACTGCAGCTTCAATAAATACATACATACATATATTATTAGTAAACACTTATATGTGTGTATATCGCATATTTGTTTTTACAACCGGCTTACACATGTACAAGTAGCTGTTGATAACGCTTTCCCGCTTATCACAAACCTGTTGGCATTTTTTGTTTGTCTCCAAATCACAACACGCGTTCACACACACACACACAAACACACGTACCTGCGAATCGAGTTAATCTTTCGACGTAATAAAGACAGGCCAGCCGGAGAGAAAGAGCGATATGGAAGAAAAATAAACAAAGTCAATTAGAGATGGCCTTTTTTTGAAAGCTCAAAATATCGTTTCAATATTAAATCGTACACTTTTTAGTTTTAATTATGTTTTAAATTGTTATAAAAAACAGATAAACTTATACAAAACGTTATTTTTAAGGAAATTCAGGAAATTGTTACGATTTTTCCAGATATGATTCTAAAAATAGAAAGGTCGCATTTTTTTTTAAATAAGAAATATAACAAAAGGTTCGAGATAAAAAGCTATAGTTTTGTTGTGTTGAGGCATACAAAATAACAATGGAAAACAATAATATTTTTTTAATACTAAAAAAGGTTAGAATTCGCCTTAAAATATAAATTTTTCCGCATTGATGCGTTGAGCATACTGTGCGTCTGAAGACAGAGGCCGAACAGAGAAATTGGCTGTCTTGCTATAAATTTTAGCAGCGTCACCAGACGAGTCGATCTATACATGTTCGATCTGTGATTCTATCTGAAACTATGTGAAATAGGTCATAGTAATTGTTTAGGTTTTACAATAGCATTCGTTGTGCACTTTTTCGAACTGCTTGGGATGCCCAGTGATCAGTGATCACACAGCGAAATAATCACCCATTTGGGATGTGTGTCAAGGGAACACCGCAGCTAATCCGGGTGACTCTGTGGCACTCGCAATCGGAGTCCGTTGGACCAGGCCAGGTAGTCGTGATCCCGTCTGTATCTGCAATTGTATCTGTATCTGCATCGGAATCCTAGGCCAAATGGTTTTACGACCGCTCTCGGTCCGGGAATCTACCTGCGCCGACGATAAGCCGCGGAGGCCTCATAAAGATCTTGACTTTACGGACTGCAGAAACCAGAAACCAGAAACCAGACCCACACTAGACTATAATATGTGTGCCATGAGTGGCCCAAAATAAATATGCTAATTTCTTTATGCACGCGCAAAGCCGGGACGGACTGATAACCACCGACGTATGGGAGGGCGAGGGGTCCAGTGGAAAAGTTCGGGTTCCTGGGGGCCTATCGGGAGGGCTATCAGTGCGATACGGTCCGTGGCGGGGAGAAGATTGCGTCGAGTGGATTGGATGTTGGGCGGTGGGGCCACCACACTGATAAGTATCGCTCTGCTCCGGGGGAAGTCCGGCAGTCTGGGAAGCCGTCTGCGTCTGATCGCAGCAAGTGAATTCCTCAAATTTACGTTTCAAAACCAATTATATAAAAGGAAAACTGATCCATCAGGCAAGATTATTTCATTAAATTGTGATTTATCTCATTTTGTTAATGTGTGTTACCATTTTAAATGTAATTAACGCTTTTAACAAGTAGGGAATAATATAAAACACCGATTTCAACAGCATTGCAAGTTATATATGTATTCAACCTGCTCGGACTAATACTTCTATCTGGTTTTGCCTATCTTTGACATTGAATTGGCGAACTAGATATAGAAACAAAGCTAAATATATATGAAATAGTGTTTTATTGTTAGATAACATTTGGATTAGTAAGAGGCATTGTGGGTAATATATAATATTATATATAAAATATATAATATATATAATATACGCATTTCATAGAGCTGCCATAGGAACGATCGATAAATAATCGGTTTTAAATATTAAGCATTACATTAAAATATAATATTAAGTTTTAAATACGCGTTGGAATTCTTCAAAGGTCACATATTATGCTAAAAATGATTTGACAGTGGTTTTTCCCCTTTACATCTGTGGAATTTCTGAGTTGCGTATTTAATGTAAGCCAATAATTAAAAATCTAAAAGAATAAATACTATCAGATCGCGTCAGTGATTAAAGAACCTTCCATCTCCACTTCCTTTCCAGACACTTACATAGCAGCGGACTGATCATCACACCTTTGCCCAACCACCCCGAGCCCTATCCCAATCCCAATCCAAATCCCAACCCGAAACCAAGCCCTTCACGATGAGATTCCAGCAGCTGATGCAAGTGCGCAGATTGGCCAGCGCCGGGGCCACCACCTTGATGCGGCGACCCACCACTGGGCCCACAGCCGCTGTGGCAGCCACCACCACCACCACCTCGACTCCACACATAGCCACCACCGTGCGCACAATGGCGGGCAGCGGGGCACCGATTCCGGAGCTCACCCAGGTACGCCGAGTTGTGGGCGTGTCCACACACCCCAAACTCCCGCGGCTTCCCTCTTTACTTGGACCTTGCAGTATATATTAATACCTGTTCCAATTACAGATCACGGACAACGTGCAGCGGGGCAACTATGCCACCTTGACCGACAAGGATTTGGCGCACTTTGAGCAGCTTTTGGGCAAGAACCATGTCCTCACCGAGGACCTGGAGGGATACAACATTTGCTTCCTCAAGAGGATACGAGGTGGGTTCTAGGCTAAGTTATAAACTTGATAGAACTAGTAATTCTTAGGCTTTCTGATTTTTATAAAAAAAATTTTTGTGGGTTTATTTACATTTACACTCTGTATAAAAGTATTTTATTAAAAATCGTCATAGAAACTATAATATTGCTACATAAATTCTATGCTCTTGAGTATTACAAATTTCTTTAAAAGATGTTTATAAATTTTATCCTACGAAAGTGTAAAAACTATACTAATCTGTTTGAAGCCTTTCGAAAAATCACTATCCCGACAGACAGAAAAGCACTAAATTCCAGCTAACGCGATATGTTGTCGAATTTTTAATGTAGGTTCGTATACAAATAATACTAAAAAATAAACTAAAAAAGAAACTATCGAGTATGAAAACTAAACTATTAAGTATACATTTGGTATTAAAAAGTTTATATGTATACTAAACTCGTTATACTGCTTGAGTATATTTTTAAGACAAAGGTTAAACTCTTGTTATTGTTTTTTATTTTTGGTATATTCGTAGATATTTTTTATGCAGTATTAAATTTTTTTGTATTACTGTTTCTTAATTTCCAAGGCACCACTGCTTAATAGCATGAAATTGGCATTCTTTCTTATCAATTTGTCATAAAGCAAGGCAAATAACTTATCTTTTGTTAAATTATTTTAAGTTTGAAATTCAAATTGACTATTCAAAAACCTTATATTAAAAAGAGGCAATTATTACTATTTTCCTACATTTTACTTATATCTGATATCTATCATTCCAGGCAACAGCAAGCTGGTCCTGAAGCCGGCCAACACGGCGGAGGTGGCCGCAGTGCTGCAGTACTGCAACGAGCGGCGCCTGGCCGTGGTGCCGCAGGGCGGGAACACGGGTCTGGTTGGCGGATCGGTGCCCATCTGCGACGAGATCGTGCTCTCGCTGGCGCGCCTAAACAAGGTGCTGTCCGTGGACGAGGTCACGGGCATTGCCGTCGTCGAGGCGGGCTGCATCCTGGAGAACTTCGATCAGCGGGCGCGCGATGTGGGTCTGACGGTGCCACTCGACTTGGGTGCGAAGGCCAGCTGCCACATTGGCGGCAATGTGTCCACCAATGCGGGCGGAGTTCGGGTGGTGCGCTACGGCAACCTGCACGGCTCTGTGCTGGGCGTGGAGGCGGTGCTGGCCACCGGCCAGGTCCTGGACCTGATGTCCAACTTCAAGAAGGATAACACGGGCTACCACATGAAGCATCTGTTCATCGGATCCGAGGGCACACTGGGCGTGGTCACCAAGCTCTCCATGCTCTGCCCGCACTCCTCGCGGGCCGTCAACGTGGCCTTCATCGGCCTGAACTCCTTCGACGATGTGCTGAAGACCTTTGTCAGTGCCAAGCGGAATCTGGGCGAGATCCTCAGCTCCTGCGAGCTGATCGACGAGCGGGCGCTCAACACGGCCCTCGAGCAGTTCAAGTTCCTCAAGTGAGTGTTCATTGTCCCCCGTGGAAAGCCTTAGAAAAGAAGAGTAACCTCCATTCTCCCGTTCAACTCGCAGCTCACCCATCTCGGGCTTTCCCTTCTACATGCTGATCGAGACCTCGGGCAGCAACGGCGATCACGACGAGGAGAAGATCAACCAGTTCATCGGCGATGGCATGGAGCGCGGCGAGATCCAGGACGGCACTGTGACCGGTGATCCGGGCAAGGTCCAGGAGATCTGGAAGATCCGCGAAATGGTGCCGCTGGGCCTGATCGAGAAGAGCTTCTGCTTCAAGTACGACATCTCGCTGCCGTTGCGCGACTTCTACAACATCGTCGACGTGATGCGGGAGCGTTGCGGCCCCCACGCCACTGTCGTCTGCGGCTACGGCCACCTGGGCGACTCCAATCTGCACCTGAACGTCTCCTGCGACGAGTTCAACGACGAGATCTACAAGCGCGTGGAGCCGTTCGTCTACGAGTACACCTCCAAGCTGAAGGGCAGCATCAGCGCCGAGCACGGCATTGGGTTCCTGAAGAAGGACTACCTGCACTACTCCAAGGATCCGGTGGCCATTGGCTACATGCGCGAGATGAAGAGGCTCCTGGACCCCAACGGCATCCTCAATCCCTATAAGGTGCTCAATTGAAGGTGGGGGTCCCTTGATTGATAGGTTTAAGCTTTGAAAGTGTTTTGTGTTTTTTTTTTTATCTCAGTGTACGCGTAATAAATTGCTCCAAAATTACATATATTTTAATTTTGTCTGTTTTCCATTTTTAAACATTTTCTGAATGCAGAGCAGGGATGCCCAAAGCAGTGACTTGCGAGTCAGCAAATTTCTCTGCCTGGCCTCTGCCGGCACACGTACAGACAGTAAGCAACGCTTCAGTGTGGTCAAGTTTTTTTTTTGTTGCTAAATCTAGGTTTATAAAGGTAAAAGTTTGGTTTTTTACAATGTTTTAAAAAATGTTGGCTAATTTTTGTTCGACTTCTTACTTACACAAATGGAATTTAATATTTTTTAAACATTTTTATTATTATTTTATTTTTATTTTTTAAACAATTAAAATTTAGGATTTTTTAGGTGTCTTTTGACTAATTTCCCTTAATAATCATCATCGAATAAGAGACTATATTCAAGTTTCCTAGTAGCACATAGTTTTCCAGTCAAATTAGTTTCAAAATTAGGTAAAATCTGGGCATTGTGGGGTTAAGCATCCGTGCACAAGCTCACCAAAGCTTTTACTCCGTGCCCCCAAACTTTGAGTGTCAAGGGTAAAGTTGTGCTCTCTCAAAGTCCCTCTCTCTCCGGCTTTGCCCTACTCACACACACACACACGTGCTCAGCTGGAGTATCTGGATCTCTCGCTGCCCCCACTCACACACACACGTGCTCAAGTCCACGCATCAGCTGTTCCCGTGCGTGATCGAGCGAATGCGGTAAAGAGCAAATGAAGACTAGAGGGCGGCTCAAGGTGGAGTGCTGGCGGATCGTTGTTGTTGTTGTTGCTCACGGAAAGCTCTCAGGGAAAAGCTTCCGCTCCCGTTGGTTTTTGCATTTATCGTTTTGCGTCCGCCGGCGAGCGGCAGTTTCACTCGACGAACGCCACGGGCAACAGCGCGAAAAAAAATCAGGCAGCCAACGAAAAAAGAAGCGGCGCAAACAGAAGCAGCGAATTGCATCGAGCCAAAATACTTGCAGAAAAAACACACAAAATGAGCGGGTGAGTGTCGGGTTTTCCCTCCCTTTTCCCTTGGTGTCTTTAATTATGGTTCGGTTCTGTTTTTGTCACGCAGAAAAGCCGACATCGCACTCATTGGCCTGGCCGTAATGGGCCAGAATCTCATACTGAACATGGACGAGAAGGGCTTTGTCGTCTGCGCCTACAACCGCACGGTGGCCAAGGTCAAGGACTTTCTCGCCAACGAGGCCAAGGGCACCAACGTGATCGGCGCAGACTCGCTTCAGGACATGGTCTCCAAACTAAAGACTCCCCGCAAGGTCATGCTGCTGGTCAAGGGTGAGTTTTTCGCCCTCTTGTTTATTCACTTCGTTTTGCACACACGCGTTACTCACTGCACTCGAAGAAAAGGAAAGCAAAACAAAGATCGGTCGATAAACAGTTAATCAAAAAAAAGGTTTTTTTTTGTTTTTTAATAAAATATCTTATTTTACAAATTAAAAAGTTCTTAATATGCTACAGAATAATATTTTCGTGTTAATAAAAAGAGTATAGGAGTTTTTTTAACTCGTTTACCTTTTAAATTAATTTATTTCTGAATTCTTGTTTATCTTAATCTTAATTTTGTGCATTTGTTGCAGTGTACTCTTTTTTTTTCTGTGTAATTTCAAAAACCTGCTGTTGTAAGCGATCGTGTCGGCTTACCTGTGTGCGAGTGTTTTTCTTACACTCGGTTTTTTGTGTTTGTGGGAGTGGAAGTCAAAGCAAAGTCATCAAATCAAACGGATTTCTGTGCGCTTGCGTTTTATGACGCGCAAGTTCATATTTCAATGTGCAAAGTAAAATAGAAGAGGAGTGAGGTGCAGAAGGCAAGGTGGAAAGAGAGTAGCAACGCAAACTTTCTGCGAGATCATTGAACAGGCGATATCCACGCCACGCGACTATCGATTGCCACTTTGCCTTGAGCGATTTATTAAAGCTTGGGTTTGTTGTTGTTCTGTTTCAATGAACTTAGAGATGGTACTTTATTGGGGGCTGTGGCTTTGTGCGATATTTTTTACCGTGAAAATTATTTTAAATACATTGGGTAGAGAAAATCAATAAAAAAAACCAATTATGCGGTTGCTACAAGTTGAATAGAATAATAAATTAATATTGTATTAATATTTATGCGGAATAACTTAGAAATATGTATAAAATTTAGACTACTATTTTTAAAACCTTTAAAATTAGCTAATTTCAAGCCACACAATTTTTTGTTTATTTTCGAACCCCCGCCGAGATCTCGTCACGCCGCTCACGCTTTCTCCTCTATCTAGGGACTCTCGTACGATAATCGGCGTGCCGGCTTATCGCCGCTTCTTGCTGCTACCTAACCTGCCAGAGCAGAGAAATCTGTGATCTGACATTCATTATAGGTCATAGGCACAAAACACAATGGGCGACTTCTAGGCCACATCATCCGCCCCGGACCGTAGGGGATTTCCTCGGATTGGACTAACCGGGGGATCCATTCTTTGGCTTCGTCTCGGTTCTATTTTTGCTGTTTTCTCATTTGTCCCGCAGACCTTCCATGCAAATTGTCGGGGCAATGAATCACTCGGTCCTCGGATCTCACACAGTGGAGGTCATATACATATAGATTTCCAGATTCTATATATCAAAATTTGTATTTGAAAGTTGCATGGCAACTTGTGGTGTGAACTTTCACATGAAATGGAATTGAAAACAAGGTTTTTGCACTCGTATTTATTCGTTGCAATATTTAAGTATTATTATTATTATCTCTGCCTTGTCATTTCTATGGTTTAATCCATATTCTAGAGATCGTTATGGAAAGCAAGTGTTCCAGATGGAAAATATTCAAATACTCCTTTGGAAGCATATCATATTTTGTTGGTCAGGTTCATAAATATAATCATAAATGATATTTAATGATCATCTTGCAATGGTGACCCAGCTTTTTGTGTAGTTTCTTTATATTCGAATTTTCCCAGTTCCGACTTCGTTTCTTGCTATATCCACATACAAATGACCGCTAGATAGATCGGATAGATAGATCAATGCTATCGCCCGAGTAAGTGGCCTTATCTGGCTCCGTTTCATTCCGTTTCGGTTCCGTGCCTCTGCCGGCAAGGGACGACTCACGGTGACCTCCAAAATCCAAACAGTGACTTTCCAAAAGCAACCAAACGACCTTGCCCAATCGCACGCTCTACCTTCTGGCTAATTTAATGATTTCTCAATGGGAAATCGGGTAAAACCTGTACTCTAAACTCATTTACTTCTAGGTTGTAAATCTTTCCCACGATTTCTAATCCTAATTTTTGATTTTTGACCCATTTCAGCTGGCAGCGCTGTTGACGACTTCATCCAGCAGCTGGTGCCGCTGCTCTCGCCCGGCGATGTGATCATCGATGGCGGCAACTCCGAGTACCAGGACACTTCCCGCCGCTGCGACGAGCTGGCCCAGCTGGGCCTCCTCTACGTGGGCTCCGGCGTAAGTGGCGGCGAGGAGGGCGCCCGTCACGGACCCTCGCTGATGCCGGGTGGCCACGAGGCCGCCTGGCCCCTCATCCAGCCCATCTTCCAGGCGATCTGCGCCAAGGCCGACGGCGAGCCCTGCTGCGAATGGGTGGGCGATGGCGGTGCCGGGCACTTTGTCAAGATGGTGCACAACGGCATCGAGTACGGGGACATGCAGCTGATCTGCGAGGCTTACCACATCATGCAGAGTCTCGGTCTGACCGCCGACCAGATGGCCGAGGAATTCGGCAAGTGGAACTCGGCGGAGCTGGACTCCTTCCTCATTGAGATCACGCGCGATATACTCAAGTACAAGGACGCGAAGGGACATTTGCTGGAGCGGATTCGCGACACCGCCGGCCAAAAGGGCACCGGCAAGTGGACGGCCATCGCTGCCCTCCAGTACGGTGTGCCCGTGACGCTAATTGGCGAGGCTGTCTTCTCCCGCTGCCTGTCGGCCCTCAAGGATGAGCGTGTCCGCGCCAGCGGGCTGCTCAAGGGACCCTCAACCAAGCCCACCGTTAGCAACCGGGCCAAGTTCCTGGACGACATCAAGCACGCCCTGTACTGTGCCAAGATCGTGTCCTATGCCCAGGGCTTTATGCTGATGCGGGAGGCGGCCAGCGAGAACAAGTGGAGGCTTAACTACGGCGGCATTGCGCTCATGTGGCGCGGAGGCTGCATCATTCGCAGCGTCTTCCTGGGCAACATCAAGGACGCGTACACGTCGCAGCCGCAGCTCTCCAATCTCCTGCTGGACGACTTCTTCCGGAAGGCCATCGACCGGGGCCAGGACTCGTGGCGCGAGGTGGTGGCCAACGCCTTCCGCTGGGGCATCCCAGTACCAGCCCTGTCCACGGCCCTCAGCTTCTACGACGGCTATCGGACGGCCAAGCTGCCCGCCAATCTGCTGCAGGCGCAGCGGGACTACTTTGGTGCCCACACCTACGAGCTGCTCGGGGAGGAGGGCAAGTTCCAGCACACCAACTGGACGGGCACCGGTGGCAATGTCTCCGCCAGCACCTATCAGGCATAGGTTGATCGTCGCGTCGCTCACTCCCCTTCCCGCTCACACATTCCATGTCACGGCTTCTTTTTTTTTTCCCGGAGTACTTTTCGTACTTATTTATACCATTAATAATATATATATATAATTTCATATTTGTTGTTAAACATAACATTAAATTGGTGTTTTTTAGCTAGCAAATGATCTGGTTTCCTTGTTTCCTTGGTTTCTGATGGATGCAACATTCTATAATAAAATCAACAAAGTGTGGTGTGTGGGTCGAGTCTTTCGAGTTGTGTCTTCGCTGCTGCTCCTGCTCCTGCTCCTCCTCTACCTCCTCCATCCCTGCCATTGTACTCTCTTCAGCTACCGCTACCGTTCGCCTCAGTCATCCGAGGGCTTCAGGGTCTTCTTGTTCTCTATGACCAGCTTGTCGGTGGTGTACAGATGGCCGATGATCACCTGTTGGTAATCAAGAAATGGGGGTTAATAAACTCTGCAAGCCGATAAGCAGTGAGGAGAAAGCAAAGGCAAGTTAAAGGGCATAGTTTTCTCAGTTTGTGGCAAGAAAACAGTGCTTTCAGCTGATATTTTACAAGAAATGTGGTATGAGATCAAAGATAACCGCATTCTAACGTATTTCCTAATTGTTCAAATGTTTTTTTTTAAAGAAATTCGTAAGGAAAGCTATTATTATTTTCTGTTTTTAAGAGGCACAAAGTAATAGCATATATTTCATTATCTTGCAACACGTTACGGTAGTTTTCGAGAACTTTTCCGAAACACGCAAAGGTGACTACTTGCTCTGGAATATTATCAGCATTTGATTACAAAGCTAAGGGCAGATGTTCGCCGCCTCAAGAAGGTAATGTAAACACAGAAACTGCGAAGATACTGAGGGCTCGGGGTCGGACTCCCGATAAGCGAGCACATGCCGCGTACTCTCGGGCGAGTAACTCACCTGGCGGCGTATCAGCTCCAGATTCTGCTGGCCCGTGACCATTTGCCGATCGATCTCCTCATAGTCTCGAATGGCCCTGTTGGCGCGGAATGTGTCGCGTATTTTGCGGACAGCATACATCCTGGAAAGGTAACCGTAAAAGGTAAAAATCGTGGCACAACCGAGACACACACTGGGGCTATTTCACCACACGCACCTGAAGTTGTACGAGGGCAGCTTCTCCGATTCGCGCAGGAGATTCCTGTACAGCGTGATCGCCTGGCGACGGGTCGACATCCTGTGTTGTTGTCTTGGCCAAAAACGGAACCGAGCTGGATGGCAGAAGTGGCGGCAGGGGGCAGCGGGCAGCGTGCGGCTAATTGGAGCGGCTTTTAATTGATAATCGGTACCGCCGGCGTTTTTGTTGACCCTGGTTTCAATTCGGCTTATTGTTATGACATAAATGCGAACTAGTGTTCGCAAAGTGTCGATTACACTATCGATAGCATCCGATAGCTAGCCAAAAGGTGGCGCCTGAGTATCGGGTAAACATTACTTTACAATAATTTGAACTATGAGAAATGCGGGTTTGTACAGAAAACATTGTTTATTCCCCTGGATTTATTTTAGTTGGAAAATCGCTAAATTTATCGGCTGTCACCACTAAAATTCAAGCTACCCACTAAAAACCGTAATTAATATATTTATCCATAAAATTCCAACAAGTTAAAGTAAAATAGCAAAACTTTAAGAAAACTTTACAAAAATAGTAACGGCTGGGTAGTAAATCTATAGTTAGTATTATTTTTTCTCTTCTTTGATTCATAATATAATTATATAATGGAATCTCATAAACTTTTCTCCCTCCGCACTGTCAATAATACTCAAAAGAAAACGGCTTTCTCGATGAGACTTTTCTTAAATAATTATAGCATGCATCGCTGGAAATGGGATGGGGCGCCAATTCAAAATTTATGGGTTTCCATAAGAATTAAACGAGTGCAAGTTTGCTTTCGTTTTAAATCCAAGAGCAATTTTCGGCATACAAGCGATTTTCACGCCGGACTCCTATCTCTTTCCCGCTTCCGCTTCCTCTTCCACGGTTTGGCTGCAATGTACAAGCAATGCAGCAACAAGAGCCTTAAATTTTCCATCAGTAGTGAGCGGGAGTTTTATTTAGAATATATGGGATGAGCCTAATGTACGGGCTCTCCCGCTTGGTATTAATTTGTCCCTTGCCTCCCCCTGATCAGAATAAATTCAGTGGTGTTTTTCAATTTTAGTTTTATTTTTTGTGATTTTTTCTGCAAGAACAATATATGATGTACTCGTTGAAAACACAAAATAAATATACATATATTTTGTTCCCGAAATTGTTTCTTTCTCTCTTTCTCCGACCGGCGCACGCGCACGTTCGCTCGTTAGCTTTTTCTATCGTTATATCTGGATTTTTGTAGCCTAAATATGACAATTTTTGTTGTGGTTGTAAACGTACACATATATCCATTTATATATATATATATTTATATATATTTATTTATTGATCAGTTTTTAGTTTTATAAGTAGAGTTTCTTTAGCTTAAGTTTAGGCAATAAAATAACTTTATTTTCCTCCACGACTCGTCCCTCCTCCGGGCTACTACTACTCGTTCTCGTTCTCTCTTTACACACACATCTCGCTTCTCGCTACTAACGCTATCGCTACTAACCTTCTCGCTCGTAAAGTTTAGGAAAAAAATATAGTTTTAATATATATAATATAATATAAAGGTAAGAATACAAGGTAATAAAAAAAACACATTCGAAATAAACCTAGGACGCGTCCGATAAAATCGCTGGATTAAACAATATTTACATGGGTGTGTTTCTTGTTGTGTGTGGGTGCGGGTGTGGGTGTGTAAGCCGACGTCGTTTTTAGCTGCTAAATATTGCTTATGACTATATAACGTACACATCATGTCAGTTGTGGTGGATTTGGATCTTTTCTGTTGTTCGGGCTTACTTCATTTCAGTTTTCTCGTCGCTCTCGTTGCTCTCGCCGCGCTCTCTCGTTAGTTTTGCTCCAGAATTCTCGCTATCACTTTTGGTTAATACAAAACACAGATCGCATATATTATAGTGTAATATAAATACGCTTGGGATTGGGATGGACCGAAACTAGGTGCATTACATATACTATACACTCACACACACAATATAGTTAGTGGCTGCTACTATATCAACGTCTAAGCGCCTAAACAATTACATACATAATCACAAGACAACAGAACTTATTTTGGTGGCAGGCTTTCCGTGTGGTTAACGACAATGGCGATGACTCTCCAATCCGACTCCCAGTCCGATTCCGATTCCGATTCCGATTATCTGTGACTGCTGTACGTCTTGTACACCCGCTGAACCCTCGTCGAGCCTGGGGGCGAGGCGGACGAGGAGGCGGTTAGCGATGTGGAGGCGCCATCCTCCGCTCCAGCTGCTAGCACTGGCTCCGTCGTCGTCGTCTCCAGATTCAGGGGCAGGGTGTCATCCGAGTGCTCGTAGATGTAGTCGCGCTTCTTGAAGTTATCGATGATGCGCTTTGTCGACTTCATGTGAGCCACAAAGGCAGCCTCCAACTGATTGAGGGATAAGAAAGGAAAGGTGTTAAAGGCAAGGATTAAAGGTTAAATCTCCGGGGCAAAACTCACGCTGGAGGTCAGGTTCATGAATGTGTGATATTTCTCCAGCACGCCGATAATCTCCTTGAAGCTATCTCCACGCAACTGACGTCGCACCAGCGCCTCGTACTGGTCGTTGTCTGCAATCAAGTTGCCCAGCAGGATGGCCGCATAGCTGCCTTTTAGAGTGTGCTCCATGTGGTGTCCGGCGCGTTGCAAAACTATGAGAGGCGAACGGATTAGCAGGAGATCTTAGCAAGGATTGCTGAGAATAGGATACTCACGATTGTTGACCGTCTCCTCGACCTCCTCCTGCTTCTTCTTGCCCTTCTCGTTGCTCTCCAGGAAGGCGTCCGTGTTTTTCTCCACCAATCTAAGAAAAATGTGAATTAAGAAAGAGTTCCCAGAGTGACTGGTGCCATCTCTCACCTGGCCAGCTCCTCGCACTTGTAGAAGTACTCGAGCAAAGCTTGCAGAGCGCTCACCGGTCCCTGGGCCGGCGGATTATCGGCCACATACTCGGCGGGGGCGGCTGCCTGCATGAGCGCGGCGCGATTGGGCAGCGTGTGCATGCACAAGTTGATCAGCAGGGTGAGAACCTAGGTGATTCGAGGGGTTAGTATCCTGTTTATATCCTACATCCCAGGCCCATCCAGAGACACTCACCAGTATGCTCAGCTCGAAGACGCAGTGTTCGGGAATGTAGTTGGCCGAGAGTAGCAGCAGACGGAAGCAGGTCTCCACGACATCGCCGCGCTGGCCCAGTAACTCGGCTCCCAGCGATGGCTGCGCTTCGTTGAAGGTGTGCGTTAGATTGATCAGCACCTTGAGCACCGGCACTAGGAGCTCGCGCATGGCCACGCCCGGGTGCGAGATCTCCTTGTTGTTCTGGCTGCCGGCACAGTCCATCGACGGATGCAGCATCAGCTGGCGGCAGCAGAGCTGGTACAGCTGGCAGAGCGTCTCCACGGCCTTACCCTGGCCATAGGTGAGCATATACCGCTGGTTCGCCTCGTTGTGCTGCGTCACATTCTCCAGAACCCTCAGGCAACGCGCCACCGTCTGCATGTTGTCCAGCAGCGCCGGCTGCCACGATATCTCTACCGCCTCGAGGGCAATCACCGGCCGGCAGAAATCCGAAATGGTCTTAATGATGTGCTCCAGTCCGCCCAGCTTGCGAAGATCCTCCTTGACCCACTCGCCCGCCCGCTTCGAGGTGAGCGAGAGCAGCGTCTCCATGGCAAGCGTGCCCACCGTCAGTGAGTCCACGTTAAGGTGGGTGCCCTTGCCCTGGGCCTTGATCTCCTCGCACAGCTCACGCACCTTCTGCTTGTTGCGCTCGTAGCCGGCCCGGTCCGTGTGTCCGGTCTGTGTGCCGCCGCCCACGCCGTCCGCCTCCAGCAGGTTGATCATCAGCTCCAGGGAGTCGCGATCCAGGTCCATGTTGAGACCCTCCTGCGACAGAATGTACATGATAGCCGAGGTGCACAGGCCCAGGCTGAGGTCTTTGTTGGCGTCGGATAAGGCCTGAATATGAGCAAGGAGAATGTACATTAATTAAAAAAAGATCGAGCGTTATCCTCGAGAATGTTGCAGTGGGATAGGGTTATAAAAGGATGGATCATTCTAGAGAATGTGACAGAATGTTGCAGTGAAACAGGGCTATAAAATGATGGATCATCCTCGATAATGTAGCAGAATCTTGCAGTGGAACAGGGGTATAAAAGAATGGATCATCTCGAGAATGTTGGAACAGGGCTAGAAAATAATAGACCATCCTCGAGAATGTAGCAGAATATGTTGCAGTGGAACAGGGCTAGAAAAGAATGGACCATCCTCGAGAATGTAGCAGAATATGTTGCAGTGGAACAGGGCTAGAAAAGAATGGACCATCCTCGA
>VNJZ01013452.1:0-11520 GCA_008042795.1 Drosophila asahinai
GGTCAATTCTGATTGGTACACCACCATTTGTTTGCCTGAAGTCTTCGGTGAAATTCGAAAAACGAACAAGGGAAGACGAATCATTGTGCACCATGACAATGCGAGCTCTCACACATCGGCTCAAACCAGCGCCTTTTTGACTGGCCAAAACGTCGAATTGATGGGTCATCCGCCGTACAGTCCTGACTTGGCACCAAATGACTTCTTTTTATTCCCTCACATCAAGAAGAAAATGCGTGGTCAACGATTTTCGTCGCCAGAAGATGCTGTTGAAGCATTCAAAAACCATGTTTTTGAGGTGTGTCAATCAGAGTGGAAAAAGTGCTTCGAAAATTGGTTTGAGCGCATGCAAAAGTGTGTAAATCTTGATGGAGAATATTTTGAAAAACAATAAAACTATTTTCCTTAATAAATATTCGTATTTTCATTATTAGGCCAGAAATATATGTATGTATGTTGCTTCGTTTTGAAGTTATTAATTAATGCCACAAAAAGTGGTCGTTCAGCCCATAATGCAGTGGGAGTAGTAGCAGCTGCAGGGCCAGAAGCAGCGTCTGCCGGTTTCTACGCGAACTAGTCTCTCAGTTTTTGAGCTATCGAGCTGAAATTTTCAGCATAGTTTTATTTCTTTAGCACGCAGTATATATGTCGGAACGGCCGAAATCAGACTACTATATCCTATAGCTGCCATAGGAATGATGGCGATATTAATTTTAAAAAAATTTTTAACTTCTCTGTTTTTAAACGTATTTCTATAAGTTTTGAGATATAGCAGTTTTTTATGATTCTATAATTACGGTTTTCATTTTTTTAAGCTCGGACAACTATATCATATAGCTGCCATAGAAGCGATTGGTAGATTTATATGAAAATGTAAAATTCTACATGTAAAATGTAAAATTTACTAAATTCGATATTTTTTCAACATTAAGCTAAGTCTCACCAGAGCTAAAATGTAGCAACCAAATGAGTGCAAGCGAGAGACAAATACACTTTTTCGGCCCCTCTTAGCAAGGTCGGTACGCAGATGAGCTAAGAGAAATACTAGAATATACTAGAATGAACATCGCGCTAGATATTTTAAATCGGCTGAGTCTTCGCAAGGGTGGCGCGAGAGGAAGAAAATATCTGATAATTTCCCGCGACCCTTGCGAAATTGAAACAGGCAATTGGAAACAAACCCCAATGGCGGGACTTTCCAGCGGGAAAAAATTAACGTGTTCAACGTGTTAAATTAAATACAAAAAATTAAAAATATTAAAACAAAATGTAGTCTTAAAAAATGTGATTTCACAGGGAAATAAGCAAATCAAACGAATTAATTACTTAAATTATGATTTCCATTCCAAATTATGATTTCCGCGGGGCCAGCTCCCGATGCAGCCGACGAGGACGAGCTGCTCCTGGCCCTGCAGCTGCTGCTATTGCCACTGCACCTGCTATCTCCATTCCCTGCTCGTCCATGACCAGAGTTCACTTATTGGGATTCTCTTCTTAGTTGGCTGCCAACCCAAAATGCTGCTGCTCCAGAGCATACGAGGAGTACAAGAAGGAGAATGAGAGCTGCCCGTCCTTGGGAAGTGGACGACTGGGCAAGCAGCCGCAGCCCTAGATACTTATAAGCACGGGTTCCGTGGAGAACTCATGGATAGAGATCATGGCGCGGCGACTTAAGCGCCAATTTCGTGGCAGCAGTCGTCGTGGACGCGAATGTGCCCAACGATGACAATGAGCAGGGCGACACTTCGCAGGTGTTCTACGACTACAATGCGGAGAGACCCACTAGCGGCCAACTGGACAAGGAGGTGGAGCAGCAGACGGAAGAGACCAGACACACAGTGATGCCTCAGGTCAACACTCCGCAGCTGGATCCGAAGCATAATTTAAGTAATTTGTTCGTTTGCCCGCTTTTAATTTGAATTGGAACACAGCTGACAGTATGGCCGTTTGGCCGTTTCATAAAGATTTTTGGTGAACACCATAAAACCGGTCACACTAGCTATGGATTTAGCTCTGGTGAGTACGTACCTTTACTAAAATGGTTAGATTTTCAATAATACAATTACAGAATGCAAGGGTATAAAAACTTCGGTTTACCGAAGTTAGCTTTCTTTCTCGTTTATTATTTTATTTTATGGTCAAGATTGCATATAATTGGTTCTTCTTTAATTGTATTGTAAATATTAATTTTTCCCCGCTGGAAACTCCCGCCATAGGGTTTTGTTTCCAATTGCCTGTTTCAATTTCGCAAGGGTCGCGGGAAATTATCAGATATTTTCTTCCTCTCGCGCCACCCTTGCGAAGACTCAGCCGATTTAAAATATCTAGCGCGATGTTCATTCTAGTATATTCTAGTATTTCTCTTAGCGCAGATGCCCGACCTTGCTAAGAGGGGCCGAAAAAGTGTATATGTCTCTCGCTTGCACTCATTTGGTTGCTAAACTTTAGCGCTGGTGAGTACGTACTTTTAGCTCGGACTGCTGGCTTAAATTATATTGTCCATTTCAAGGGTATAATGGAATTTGTTTGCTTATTATCAACAGCAAATTCGAAGAAGCAATTGACTTGATATCTACGCATGGAGGAAGTGTACCCGTTATATCGGTTGTCAGGTATGTAAGTTGCATATTATCTGTTACCGTGATATATGTATGATATATGTATGTACATAAGTGTTCATACATAGGTATTCATTGATGTGTACTTAAGTATAAATTTTGCAGACTTTACATAAACTACTTACTGACGCTGAAACAATATGAAGAAGCTGCTAAACTGTGCCTTCGTATGCTGGGCAACAATAAAGCTCTTTGGGAAGAAGAAGTGTTCAAGTTTGTCAAGTGTCAGCAATTACGTTCCGTTAGCGCCTATCTGCCTACATCCGAGGACTGCAAACTCGATCCGCACGTGTATGAGATGGTCCTTTACGAATTTTTAAAGTTCAATGTAAAGGGCTTCCTGAACCTGATCAAGGAATGGCCATCCCATCTATACAATGGACTGGCTGTGATTAACGCAATTCACGATAACTTTCGCAAACAGAATGCGGATGAATTGCTTGAGTCGCTGGCCCTTCTCTATTCATATCAGGGTGACTACGAGAGCGCCTTGCGAATGTATCTTAAGTGAGTATCAGTACAAGGTTTATTCCACATTACAAAGATTGTGTAACAATCCTATTTCCTTAGATTACAGAACAAGGACGTTTTCGAATTGATACGACGCTATGAACTTTACAATGTAATTTCCAAATTAATCATTCCATTAATAAGTTTGGACCGCGAACGTGCTTTCCAAATATTGTTAGACAGGAATAAGATCAAGCCAGAGGTTGTTGTTCATCAACTAGAAAACAATCAAGAATACCTATATTTGGTAAACCCGACGAAAATCACCCATAAATATACACCTATTAAAATTTTAATCATTTCACAGTACTTGGACTCTATGCAAAAGGTGAATTGTAATAATATATTTCAGCAAAAATTGGTATCCTTGTATGCAAAATATGATCGTAAGAAACTATTGCCATTTTTACGGCGTTCAAAGGAGTATGTCATACAAGACGCATTGGCAATATGTAAACGGGAAGGATTTTATCCAGAGATGGTCTACTTGCTGGGTTGCATGGGCGGAGTGGAAGCGGCAGAAGCTCTTAATATCATCATTCATAGGGTATTATGTATTACATCTGAATACTTAATGAAGACTACTAAACAAGTTCGTTTTTTAATAATTGAAGATAAAGGACGTTGAAATGGCAATCGAATTTTGCAAGGAGCATGATGACAACGATCTGTGGAATACACTTATCGATGAGTCCACGAAGCAACCAGAGATAATAACAAAAGTTTTGGATGGCATTGTGGGTAAGTTGTAAGATGTTACTCCCAAATTTTCGGTGTAGTCTACCTTAATTTGATTACCTTTTAGGTTTTGTGAATCCAGAGCTGGTGGTTAGTAAAATAAAAATGGGCCTGACCATACCACATCTTCGGGAATCGGTCATTAAAATGCTATGGCACTACAATATTCAAGAGGAAATGCTTTCCAACGCTCAAATAATTCAGCTTGAGGACTATTTCGACACCCACTCCGAGGTTGTGGCTCTGCACCGACGCGGCCAGCAAGTTTCCTATGACCAATGCTGTGCGCAGTGTCAATGTCCAGTACTAATAAGAAGTGATGCCTTCAATTCCATAATCGGGTTTAAATGTGGTCATTTCTACCATGAACTTTGCAATCTTGACAACGAATACTGCAAGGAGTGTCAAATGTGGAACATTAAGCCTGCTGAGGTGGAGTAGGCCAGGCGGCAATTCAACTTAATGCAGTTCTAACCTCGTCGCGTTATTTTAATGTATTGTTTTACCTTAGTATGGTACTATTATCAGAGCATTTCTTTATTAAATGAGCATTTAAAATTTATTTATCTCGACCGTTTATCACAAGCTTAAATGCTATCGACTTGAAACTTCCTATTTTGTCCAATATACAGTTTTCAAAACCAAAAATGTTGTATGAAAATTTTCAACTTGTCTTTTATATTCTTTTCGAAAAAAGTAATAAAAATTAAAAATTAATGAATTATTATTTGTGAACCTCGGATTTTGTACTTAAATTTGTACTCTTATAATTGGCCACAGCATACGGCGAACACATGCGGTGTGAGTTTAAATTGGATTTAAACGAAAAAAAAAGTTGCTTTAAACTCCTAAACACCGCCCGTCATCCGTACCTCTTATTTTCTCTATCAAGATCATAAGCCTCATAGTTAAGAGAGGGCAGTTCAAGTTAAAATCAGCTGTATCCAGTTGTATTTTGTTTAAAATGAATCCCATGAATATACCTCGGTACTCATAGATTACAAGTAAATACCAATATAATCACTGAAGGTGCTTGTCCACTACAATGCATTTTCCAACTATCTAATCAAAATCTCAAGTTGACGAAAAAGTGTTTCTACTAAGCAAAACCTGCTATACATGAAACGGCTGTTTGTATACCCTCGCAGGGTATTATAGATTTGATCTACACGAGTAGATCTAGCCATGTCCGTCTGTCTGTTGGTTGATACCAAAGCCAGTCTCTCAGTTTCTTAGCTTTCTGACTGTCTGACTGTCTTCCTTCTATTGCAGTTAGTAAATACATACACCTGCCATAAAAAGTCGACGTACAAAAATGTTCTGTAACTTTGGTTTAAAAAAAAAGGTGGTGAAAAAATACATAAAAAGTTTATTTTTATACAGGAAGTAGTAAATTCTATTAGCTTTCTTCTGATGTAACCTGCAATTTTCTAGCTCTTAAACTTTAGAGAATACATATATAAAAAAATGTAAAAATGGTAAGATTTTCGTCAAGAAAAAGTCTGCGTACAAAAGCAAAAAACGTCAAATTAACGGTAATTAATGCTTTTTAATTGATTTTTTGGCATTGATACCTGTAAGCCAAACTTCGTTTACTTATTGCTAATCATTTTTTTACATTTATCTTACAATACGTGAAATTTATGATGTAAAAAAATATCAAAAGATATTGATCTTGATCTGAGGAAACTCATACAGGCAGGCTCCGGTTTTCACTTTCACAAGATTCTCTCGTTTTCGTTTTCGAAAACGAAAAATCGGTGCTCCCGTTTTCACTTTCACAAGATTTTTTCGTTTTCAAAAACGGGCAAGTTTGTCTTGTCGAAATGAAAAGTAAATGCCTTTTTCTACATCAAATCGGTTCTTAATTGCAAAAGGAAAAAAATAATTGACTTATTGGTCTATTAATGTTCATTTCACACCAGCAGTATATTAATCTAATTCGTATTTACTTTTAAAATAATTATTTTCTGACCCCACCTCGAATTTGGGAACAAAATATTTGCCGTCGGCAACAACACCTTTCGTTTTGGTTGCCAGTGCTGCCGTACTGTTGATGGAACAAATCAATCTGGTCGAAATCCTTCTAAATTTAAAAGGTGGTCATTAATAATGTTCAAGGAGGATAAAATATGGTTTAATAAAAATAAACAGTTTATTTTAATGGTTAAATGGAATTTTTACCAATAAAAAAAAGTATAAAAGACATATCATCAAAGGGTGGCAGCCCTCTTGGACCGATAAATAAACAATTGCTGCCTTTATTTGCCTTTAGAACAAACAATTAAAAAGAGTAAAGGCATTTAAGCATTCCTTATACTTCTCAAAACATCCAAGTCATCTGTTTGAGCAATAAAAACCATTAAATATTTCGATAACAAAACGATGACAAAAAGTTTGTGAAAACCGGAGCACCTAAAAACGAAAACGTACGTTTTTGGTCTAAACGAAAACGAAAAATAAAAGTGAAAACCGGAGCACGCCTGAATGACTATTTGTTTCAATTTGAAATTTGATCTCCCGCCCTCGCCGGTCGATTACTTATCAACTACGAGTATCAATCGATCAGTTATCCCCGCCAGGAGTCTATAGATGTCACTTATTTATTTTTCTTTCAAATTTGATTTATCACTTTCAATATTTTAAATTCTTGCATTTATATGTTCTATCAACAACGTTCCGTAATTACTTTCAATATTATAACTTCATTGCAATGTCAAAAAAACGCAACGGGGCCAGTTTGAGTCGTCGAACGGTAAATTTTACAGCCGCGCGATATAGAAGAGCACGAAGATCAGGCGAACAAATCGAAGAAGATAATGAAAATGTGCATGTGAGCATGGACCAGTTACGTCAATCACAATCGCAAGAGGCACGAGATGAAAGTAATCAACAAAGACAACTACAACGAAGAGAAGCGCGTAGATTCATATTTAATCGACGAAGAAGAATTGACCAACAACGCCAACAAGTTAATCGAGAATTTGCATCAGGCTCATTTCTTCCACTAGCATTCCAGTACGAGCCTGATGTTGAATATTATGCTCATTCCAAAGTGATTATTGGTACTTTGGAAAAGAAATGTCATTATTGTCATGCACTTAAATTTAAAAATGAGCCTGTTGGTATGTATTGCTCATCAGGAAAAGTACAACTACCCGAAATTGAAACACCACCTTTACCATTGCGCGGTTTTCTTCTCGGTACAGATCCATATTCTAGCCTGTTCGTTGACCAACAACGTCAACAAGATCATCGAGAATTAACATCAGGGTCATTTCTTCCACTAGCATTCCAGGACGAGCCTGATTCCAAAGTAATTATTGTTACTTTGGAAAAGAATGTCATTATTGTCATGTACTTAAATTTTAAAATGAGCCAGTTGGGATGTGTTGCTCATCAGGAAAAGTACAACTATCCGAAATTGAAACACCACCTTTACCATTGCGCGGTTTTCTTTTCGGTACAGATCCAGATTCTAGCCTGTTCAAGAAGTCAATTTGTACATTCAATTCATGCTTCCAAATAACATCGTTTGGAGCAACATAAATAGTTAACAATATTGCTGCAAACGGTCAACAATTTAATTCAACGTTCAAAATCCATCCGCCGAAAATTTCTCTAAAGAACTGTTAGATATTGGCGATGGGAAAGTTGCTGTACAAGAAAATAATGGATGTATAAAATTACAAAGGGACTTCTGCACAATCATCGACTCGCAAAATACTCTCATCGATCGCATATTTCGCGATGTACACACACAATATCAAAATCTTAAGTGGTTGGCAGAAAGGGCGATTTTGTCAGCAAACAATGATGACGTCAATGAATTAAATTTAAAAATACAAAAGTTGTTGCTTGGGGACTTGGTATCATACAAATCTATCGATGCAGTTTGTGATACCAACCAAACTGTAAATTATCGTATTGAGTTTTTAAATTCATTGGATTTGCCAGGCATGCCACCACACCATTAACAATTGAAGGGCTCCGAGAATTCTACTTCGTAACTTGAACCAAATACGGCTGTGTAATGGTACACGATTAATAAATAAGAAATTAATGAAAAATGTCATTGAAGCCATCATTTTAAATGGGAAGTTCCGAGATGAAAATGCGTTGCTGCCACGAATCCCTATGATTCCTACAGATGTTCGAATTGAATTCAAACGCACTCAATTTTTAATTAGATTGGCATTCGCTATGACGATCAATAAGTCACAAGTCGATGCAGTTTGTGATACCAACGAAACTGTAAATTATCCAATTGAGTTTCTAAATTCATTGGATTTTCCAGGCATGCCACCACACCATTTACAATTGAACTTGAACCAACCACGGCTGTGTAATGGTACATGATTAGTAATTAAGAAATTAATGAAAATGTCATTGAAGCCATCATTGTGTTGCTGCCACGAATCCCTATGATGTGCCAAAACGTAATCAATTTCCAATTAGATTGGCATTCGCTATGACGATCAATAAGTCAACACCATGCTTTTCCCACGGACAACTGTATGTGGCATGTTCTCGCTTGGGAAAACCATCCAGTTTATTTTTGCTAGCTAAGGGCAGACTAACCAAAAATATTGAACACTCAATTGCGCTTAGAGATTAATCTTTCTTTTTTTCCAACTGTCATAATTAATAATTGTTGTAATTTATAAGATATACTTTAAGTTAATAAAGATTAATTTATTATCCTAAATTTAGTATACTTTAATTATTTGCAACGCCTTCGATTATAAGTACATCCCCGCACACATATAGTAAATAGTTATTTTTATTGAACTAAAAAAATGTTTTCTAGAAAAAATATACGTGTATAAAGGTGTTGAATTTGGGCGAGGCAAAGATCGCCGGGTCCGCTAGGAGGTATATATATTTTTTGAGCTCTCGGTACCTATAAGCTAACAGGTCCGAGGCGTAACCCACGCAATACAAACTGACAACTTCTTTAACACAATATGCTCTGCCGATTTCTGGCCTCAGTATATTGTCGTTAAGGAGTATAAAGCTAAGAAAAAGAAGAGACGGCCTGTTGGAATTAGTCTACCTAGGCCGGACAAAACCACTGTGCCAGCTACGTCCGCTCCAAAAAACTAACCAATTCTCTCCTTCTTTCCTAACAGAATGCAAAAGGGCTTACGTAGAAAGCTTCCTAAATTGTATTCTGATAGTGTTTCCTTTGCATCCCAGGTGATTGTGTTCACAGAAACCTGGTTAAAGCCGGAGATCCTAAGCTCTGAAGTTTTTCCATCTGTGTACACAACGTACAGACTTGATCTTCCAGGCGAGGGGGCGGGGTCCTCATTGCGGTTGACTCCAACCTCACGTCTGAATTATTAGCTTTCGAGGAATGCAACGATGTTGAATTCCTTTAATGGTAGTTTTGGTTTTATTACATGTTCCTACATTCCCCCCTTGTCGGAACTTCCTACTTATTGGGACCACCTTTCTGATATTCAGGCGTTCTCCAATAGACTTTCTGATAGGGACCATTTAGTTGTTATAGGTGATTTTTACATTCCTGGAGCTATTTTGTCCAGAACTGAATCCTCTAACACACTTTTAACTACTGCACGTCACGATTTTATTGATAACTTGTTTGACATTTCGTTGTCTCAAGTCAACCATGTACGAAACTTCTTAGATCGCCTGCTCGATCTCTGCTTTGTCTCTGATCCGGCAAGAGTAAGTTTGGTGACGCCCTTGACGCAACCCGAAGATCCATACCATCCTACTTTCGATGTGACTATCGATATTGGGACTGTTTTGGAGAGTAAGTCTGATCGGCCAGCAAAGAAAGTCCACTGTTTTCGCAAGGCGGATTTTCGACTGCTGAATAACTTCATGTCTGACTTTGATTGGTCCGATCTCTATGTGCACTGACATGGTGGGTGCCATGGATATTTTTTACAATGCTATGAATTCCTTTTTTACTGAATGTGTTCCGCTATACTATCCGTCTATCTCAAATAAGCCTTCCTGGGTTAGTAAAGTGTTGACTCGCCTCAAAGACATAAAGTCCAATCTCTATTATAAATTTAAACGTGACTGTTCTCAAGCTGTCCATTCTCGCTATTTAGCGGCTCGAAGTTCACCGTGCTTAACCCGTAGTGTTATAAAAACTATCTGACTCCTTGTAAGGTTCAGTTCGCATAGGACCCAAAATAGTTTTATAATTTTGTCAATACTAAACGTAAGCCTATTACACATCCTTCCTCGCTTTCATTTGAAATTACGACAGCAAACAATGATCAGGGAATCGCCGATCTTTTTGCTCAGTTTTTTCAAACTACTTATTCTCCAACATCCAATTCGAACCAAACCTATTCTTATAACATGCCCAAATCAAACCTAATTTTCAGTCCTAGTTTAACCGAAAGCTCCCTTCTTTTGGATCTTCAACGTGTCAAGTCGGTTTATTTGCCAGGTCCCGACGGAATACCAGGCTGTGTGCTTAGGTATTGTGCCGAGGCCCTCTGCAGTCCCTTTCTAAAATTGTTCACCTTTTTCTTAGAAACATCCCAATTTCCCCTTATTTGGAAGGATTCATTCGTAATTCCTCTCCACAAAAAAGGCTTCAAAGTGGATGCTAACAACTATAGAGGAATCTGTAAGTTGTCAGCTATCCCAAAACTTTTCGAAAACGTAATTTATCCCCATTTGCAGCACCTGTGTAGATCAGTAATTTCTCCATGCCAACATGCATTTGTTAAACGAAGATAAACGAAAACTAACCTTCTTGAGCTCACTTCTTTCATTATAAGGGGCTTTCCACAAAACTTGCAGACAGATGTGATCTATATTGATTTCAGTAAAGCATTTGACGCTGTAGATCATTCCCTTTTTGATAGGAAGCTCGACCTAATGGGTTTTCCTGTCGATCTTCTTAGGTGGATCTCAAGTTATCTGAATGGCAGGACGCAAAAGATCCTCATTAAAAACAAATTGTCGAATGTTCTCCGGGTGACCTCTGGTGTCCCGCAATGGAGACATCTGGGTCCCTTAGTTTTTACATTATTTATTAACGACTTGCCCAAAGTTTCGACTAACTCCAGAGTACTCATGTACACTGACGACGTTAAACTTTAAGCGCAATATAAGGACGGCGCTAGCCAGTCAGATTTACAAACAAATCTTAATAACTTTCAAATATGGTGCACTGCAAACAAATTAAACCTAAATGGATCCAAATGCAAGCTCATGTTATTCTCAGATGTCTCTCTCAAGCTTGCGACTTATACGCTGAACTGCTGCTTTTTGGAAAGGATCACTCTAGTTGACGATTTGGGTCCGCCTAGATTAAAAACTGGATTTTTTTTATCATATTTCGTCCATTGCAAATAAAGCCAGGGGTGTGCTTGGATTTATTAAACGGTGGTCGAAAGAATTCGATGACCCCTACGTCTCGAAGAATTTTTCATTTCGCTAGTTCGTCCTAATTTTGAATATGGATCTTGCGTTTGGAGTCCCCAGTGGGACGTCCACAGCAAACGCATTGAGTCAGTTCAAAATTACTTTTTACTTTTTGCACTTCGTAGCTTAAACTGGGATGCAAACCTTAGGTTGCCATCTTAGTCTAGTAGACTTCTCCTAATTAACCTACCTTCCTTAGCAAACCGTAGAACGATGCTAGGCATTGTCTTTA